>ML783293.1:222037-240676 GCA_009831015.1 Picea engelmannii
TCTCTGTTGCTCCCGCTTCGCTCCGGTGCTCTCGTGAGGTCAAGACCAAGACAACACAAACCAACCAAAGTGAAGATAGAAAAATATATTCAACTGTCAACTTATGTGTATGATCAAGGAATTACACAATAAAGTGAGAATATCTTTATGGGAAAGGGACAAGCCACTGTATCATATTAATTGAAAGTAGAACATTACAACCTGATCGCCTTGATGTCGCAAGCTCCCTTTCAGTGGCTCTTGGCTCCAACACACACACTTGCTCAATCCTTGTATGAAGAAGATCAAATCCTCTTGATAGACTTGCTAGAGTCTCCAAGCTCTTGTTCAAGCTAAGTCCTTCACACAATCTTTCACCAATTCTCCAATGAATCTTGCTTAACCTTTTCCATGAGAATTCCATCAATATATAGGACAGAATGAGATGGTTACTTAGATAAGAATGATCCCACATTATCAGGGAATCCAGTACAAGCATAACCATTCGAATGGCAACCCATTCTTCTAGAAGATTCCCTTCTAGAACCATCGAGAATTCACATTTTTCCATGCTTTAGGACGAGTTCGCACCCTAGCTATTCAACACAGTGTGAGAAGTTCGCACCCTGGCTTAAGTCAGCCTGCGAGAATGGGTCATTCTCGCACCCTGGGATACTAGCAACCTGCAAACTCTCTTCAAAAGTGAGTTTTCTAGGAAGAGATGAATGTCGGTTTTCTCTGGAGAAAGTTCTTATGAGGAGCCCGAGTTCACCATCATCAATACATCATCATGATGACCAAAATCATGGGTAATAGAATGCCCCCCAAAGTATGAGGCCGAAACTAGTGACAACTGAAAGACTTTGTAAGTTGTATGTGTGTGTCGGAAACCAGGAGCACACCTAATCGGAAACCTGCAAACAATCAAGTATCTGCAGAATATCATATATATCAATTCTGAGGTAGGCATTCCCATACTCAGATCACAGATGGATGACATTGTAGACATAGGTCATGGCCACCAATCATACACTGTGGATCCATGCCGACAAACTATAGCATAGCCACTAGGAATACACTGTGGATCTATGCGAAAATTCAAATTAAGATGACATAGCCACGAGACATACAAAGTGGATCTATGTGTCACAAATTATACATATTCCATCGCAACCTGGACCAAGAAATGATATCCAGGATCTTCAATTTCGTCGCCCAAAAGTACAAATCTAACCATGTGATTACATGTGTCGAAGTCGAACATGGTAGAAACCACTTGATTACCAGTCATTGATGAAACCATTAACAAGAGCGAGGGAAATCACCATTGATGTCAATGACTCCCAAGGTACTCTAGTACAATCCATCGAGTGTGAATAAATGAGTTGAAGTCGAACATCCAATGGAATCTTTCGATCAGGGGTCAATGATGTAAACCCACTGTCGAAAGTGAGGAACCTACCATTGAGGCATGCAAGTTCCAAAGTACCAAAGAATTTATAAGTTTTGATTCCGGATAATGAGCTGAAGTCGACGGAACAAAACTTGTCACAAGAGGGCCTTGATGTATCCTCCATCAATGACATGAAATGAGTAATAGATTTTGAAGGTGAAATAGAGTATGATGTAAGTTGAACTGGACACAGGGAAGGTCGACATGGATAGAATGGACAACTGCAGATGGCTGACTCAATAGAGGTTTCAAATGAACTTCTCTTGAACATATGAATGACACGACCAATGATTTGGCAGCGTTGACTTAAAGATGACACAGGGAATGACCTTGTAGCAAATCGAATGAGAGACAAATGGATTTCCCAAACCGGCTTCAAATGATGAATAGGGGGTGTCATGTTCAAGAGCGACACTTATTGCCAATTAATATGAAGATGAAAACATATCCCTTTCCCAAATTTTCCCCCACCATTTCTTGCGAGTACCTACTTATTTTTACGCAAGCTTAAGGAGGATAACATATGCTTGTTGATATAATCTTATCCTTCGGATAAGTCCTTTGGAGTATATTTAATGAACCCTAGGAAGGAGTGGTTCGGTCCCATTACGGGTCTGTCAATGTTTGTTTAACGAGTCCAAAGATAGAAAACTCGAAGGTTTTTCATGATTATAGAGTTTGGAAAAACACTTAAAAGAGAACTCTCTCAGTTACTTTTTCATAAAATAGTCTGGATGAGACTGAAAAAGAGATAAATTACTGCTCACTAGACGCTTTCTTCAAATACTTTATCGAGCGTGAAAATAGCAAGGTCGCTCGACGATCTTTTCATGTTTAGAGAGTCTGAAAAGAGCTTAAAGAGGACTCCAGGGGGGTTCCTTTTTTGTATAACCTTGTTGAGCCCGAAAAAGTGATAAAAGTATGCTCGATCATGTTCTCATGTATTTTCGAGCGTGAGAAAGGACAAATACCCAGCTCGAGGTTTTATACAAAAACCATAAAAAACAATCGAAATATGTGATGAAAAAAGAAAAATTATGTCCGCATCTCTGTACATGACCATCGAAGTCGTTACGCCTGCAAAAGTTACACTCAAAAGGGCATTAGGGTTTAGGTTTTAATAAATAAACAATTATTAAAAATTAAATAACATGGTAAAAGTCAATATAAAGAAATAAAAACTCTTTTTACCATATCATTTTCACTTTTCACTATTTGAGCCCAAAAACCCCTCTTTTACCCTCAAAATTCGGCGTCAGATTGCGGGAGTTACAAGCATCCATTCGACGATCCGTCAGCGATAGTGAGGTAGGCTCTTTGTCCTCTACTCTTTCATGGTTTTATTTTGCATTTTCATTGGTAAAAAACTTATTTTTGAGTTGGTTTTGTGAGCCCTTCTTGTGCTCAGCCATTGTCGCAGGTGGGCTACATGGGACTTGCGAGGTTCTCGTACTGTGCCCAAAGGGCACCTGCGAGAACCGTAAATCACAAAAGTTTTTTAAAAATTTGCTCAATGAAAGAGAACCAATTCATGAATAGAGTTACTAATTCTCTTCTTGTGCTTCTTATGCAGGTAGTTGGCCATCAAAATGGTTCTTGAATGGCGTGAAAGGGAGCACGAAGAAGACAATGCCATTGCCAGAAATCATCCACCCACTATTGCCTCTTTGAGAAACTGTGGTCTTCTGAAGTACTTTCGTATCCCAGGCATGAGGGCCCAAGTTAGGTTATTAGAGTATCTTGTGCATATGTGGGATCCCGATCAACAGGGATTTCATGTAGGGTTCCACACACTATCCTTAGATATTGAGGACATATACTTCTTGACTGGACTATCACGGCGGGGGTACCATGTGAGCCTGACTGGTAGCAGAGGTGGTGGGCTACCCATGAGTGAGTACTGCCACTTACACTGTGTTCCCGAGGCAGAGAGGAAGAAAGGAAAAGTAGCTATTTGGGGGGTATGGGATTTGACCCTCCATACTATCTTGTTCACCATAGCTCGGATGGCTGGGAGTTCCGCTCCTCACATGGTGCTACAGAGTTACTTCCAGTATGCCATAGAGTGTACTGAACCTCGGGTTTTTAACTGGGTAGATGCTGTGCTTCGTAGTATGAAAAAGCAGTTGACCAAATGCAGACGAGGAGACCTGAAGCAATTCGGGTACGGATCTTTGTTAGTGTCCTTCTTCCTTGAGAGGGTTTCATTACTGAGGCTGCAGGTTGATTGGAATTTACCGGCTCCTAGGGATCCAAGGATGCTGAGATGGTGTCGGTTCATGGCCCGACACGTAGCTAGACCAATCATCAAGTATGATGATACCTTCTTCGATTGGCTGCGACCACAGATGTTGATGGTCGACGATTATGCTTACGCCAGGTTGGATTTTCGAGGAGATCCGGACTTAGTCCTGCCAGAGGATGCTCAGTGGGGGGAACTTGGTAAGAAGTACACAAATTTTTTTCTTTTTAAAATGTTTTTTGTGAATTTTTATCATATGCAAATGTTTTTTATTTGTTCGTCCAAAGACTAAATACAAAATTCGTTGTTGATGACACAGATGTGGGACCTTACCGACCTCCTGGTACTTCTCCCATTTAGCGGCGAGGAGAGGTAGTGCCAGCGCCACAATACGCCGAGAATTATAAAGTAGTGGAACAAAACCTAGAGGTTTTGACCGCAGATATTCTAGACATGCCTCTTGGAGAGGTTCCATGATGCGATCATCGTCATACAGTAGGAGTGTCAGAGTCCATAGGTCGATTGCTCTGTAGATTTTCCTGGACAGTCGTGTGTTACCGTGAACGTCATCCATGATGTCACTTTGTGGAAGCTATGAGCTTCAGATTTTGACATTTTGGTCTTTGGACAAAACTTTTTTGTAAAAAACTCTTTTGATCGTTATATATACAGACAACTTCTACCGGTTTAACATGTGTGAAAATTGATGTGATTGATTTATAAATGATCCAAATGTCTATCTAATACATAGTTAGCCAATGCATTCGTTAATGTATTTAGACATTTAGGAATATGTTGATATTCAATGTAATCAAAATAATGTTCCAAGAGGCGAATTCGCAAATACACCCATAACAAAGTAGGACTTCGAATAGTATAGACATTACTTAACTATAGTACTACAAGCTGCGAATCGAGTCGCACAACCAAATGACGTATTCCGAGCGAGATAGCATCAACCAATAATTCAATAACGACGCTATACTCTGCAATATTGTTGGTCACATGGCCAAGACACACACCTCGTAAGGATACAAGTTCATTTGTAGGGGTGTAAATTGCCCATGCAGCGGAAGCAAGGTTCTGAGTACTACGACTAGTGCCATCAGCGAAGCCAATATAGGGTAGCAAAGACTCCGACATCTAGAAATCAAACACAACGTCACATAAGGGCAGAGATCAGATAACGACAAAATCAAGCTATAGTAACCCACAAAAAGTATGATACAATAAAAATACAAGTACTCCTGCACAGATGATCTTATGCATAGTACTTCTTCAAGTACAACCCATTCCTGGGTTCACTCAAAGGGATACCATCGTAATCCACTAACTCATAAGCCCCTTTTTCCAAAACTTGTCGAACGATATAAGGACCTCGCCACATGGCTTCGAATTTCCCAGCTCCTAACATATCTCGATCTTGTTCATAGAGGAGAACAAGATCTCCTTCAGAGAAAACACGAGGCTTGACATGTTTGTCGTATTGGGCCTTGACATGTTTTTTCTGAGTTTCTATGACTAGGGTGGCATTGCGTCGAGTTTCGTCTAATCGCATAAGATACAATAGACGTTCTTCCTCAACAGAAGTATTTGGTAAGAGTTCAACAACTAGTTTTAAAGAGGGTATCTCGCATTCAATCGAGAGAATGGATTCCACACCATAGACTAACCAGAAAGGTGTAAACCCAGTAGCGGACTTGATGGATGTCCGGTAAGCCCATAATGCCAAAAACAACATTGTGTGTCAACTTGTTTTGTGAATCCCTATCATTCGTCGGAGCATAGTTATGAGAACTTTTTTAATTGCTTCGACCTGGCCGTTGGCTTGTGGGTAATAGGGCGTTGAGTTATCATGGCGAAGACCCAACTTTTCAGTAAGTTCGGACATCATGAAATTCCTAAAGTGGCTACCGTGATCAGTGACGATAGCTTGGGGAACACCAAAACGAGCTATGACGTGATTAAAAGTGAATAATGCTGCGGTCTTTCCAATGTTATCAAATGTCGGCATCGCCTCAGCCCATTTTGTAAAGTAATCGACGACTACAATAATGTAACCATGCCCCCTGGCCGAGTGAGGGTGACATGTCATGAAATCAATGCCCCATTTCGCAAAGGGACCAATGAAGACCACAGGGTGAAGAGGAGCAGGATGTGACCGTATCTTCTGATTATAGGTCTGGAAAGCATGGCATTTTTGAACGACGATTATGCAGTCATTAAATAAAGAAGGCCAAAAATACCCTGCTCGTAAGATCTTTTGGGCAGTAGCATACCCAGACATATGACCACCATAGGCTCCAGAATGGCAGTCATTCAGAGCTTTCTCGACTTCATCAGACGTTAAGCAACGCTGAAAAATAGAGTCAATCCCCTGACGATAAAGAGTATCCCCGAGGATAATGTATTGATGGGCTTGATAGCCTATGCGACATCGGTCAGTACTAGACAAAGATGCTCGGAAAGTCTGGGTTTGGAGATATATAATGATATCACCGTACCAAAGATCATCAATGCTGATAAGGAAAAGAGATTCATCGGGTAATGAATCAACTGCTATTGTTTCCATTGCAGAATGGGGAAAGTCACATATCAACTTAGCAAAAACTAAGGACTTCTTGGACTTGGTGCGTTCGAATTCCAAGTCAAACTCCTGGAGTATCACAATCCATTTGGAGTACTTGCCCCCTAGCAATTGACATGTAAGAATGTGTTGCATAGGGTTGCAGTGAGAAATCACTGTAGTCTTGCGTGAGAGGATATAGTGCCAGAAGAGTTGGACAGCTTGGACGGCAACCAAGGCCAGTTTTTCAACATGTAAATACTTGATTTCAGTAGGTATTAAACTTCGAATCAAGTAGTAGATAACATGTTCATCGTTAGCATCATCCTCTTGGATGAGAACCATACAAATGGTATAATCCGAGGCAACAAGGTAAAGGAAATAATCGCGACGATAATCGGGGGGAAAGAGAAGCGGAGCACGTGTTAGGGAAAATTTCAAAGCTTCGAAAGCATTGTTGGCAATGGTATCCCATACGAACTCAGAACCCTTTTTCAAGAGCCGCGTAAATCCACGAGTGATCTTGGCATAATTTGGAATAAAACGACGAAGAAAGTTTTCTTTCCCCTGCAAACTTTGCAACTGGCGAAGTGTAGAAGGAGGAGGGAGATTAAGGATCGCCTCAACCTTTAAAGGATCTACCCAGATCCCCTAACGTGAAATGATAAAACCTAGAAGGTGGTCGGATTCCACGCAGAAAACTCACTTATGAGGATTCAAACATATACGGTAGAACCGACAGCAAACGAAAATGGCTCGGAGGTGGGTTGGGTGATCGAATCGGCGCATCGAGTGAGAGGGTAAATCGTCCAAATATGGTTGAATGATGTGCTTGATATCATGGAAAGTATAAGACATAGTGCATTGAAAAGTTGCGCTAGCATTCTTGAGACCGAAAGGGAGTTTCCGATAGGCAAAAGTACCCCAAGGACAAATAAAAGCAGTCTTATGTTGATCCTCAGGAACAATGTTGATTTGATTATATCCGGAGAAACCATCCATGAGAGAGAAGATTTCACTTCTGGCGCAATCGTTGACAATCTGATCGACGAAGGGGGTAGGAAAGTTGTCTTTAGGACAAGCTTTGTTGATATCCCTATAATCAACGCATACACGAATAGTGCCTTGTTTCTTGTCGATCGGGACAAGATTAGAAACCCAGTCTGTGAGAGCCACTGGATAAATAAAGTCGGCTTTAATAATTTTCTCAACTTCGAGCTTGATAGCAGCCGCTTTACGTGGGTGAACTGGATGAAGGCGTTGCTGGACGGGTTTAACGTCGGGGTATGTCTTGATCTCATGTATCACAATTTCAGGGTCAATACCCGACATCTCTTCGTAGCTCCAGGCGAAGATGTCACAAAACTCTTTGAAAAGGGACGTGTAGGTGACGACCTCGTCAGAAGAACAGGAAGCTCCGATATGGACATTTTTGACGATTCCAAGTTTGACGGAGATACCAAGGGGAATAGTGGGTGAGATATTGCTTAGGTTCCCTTCGGAAAACACATCATGTGTGGACCTGGAAACGGTGGAGCTGACAACAACGGTCAACAGGGTTGAAATCCGTTGGTAGTTCTCAATGGTATGTTGCTCTAGAAAGAGGATGGAATGATGATGTCCATCGTCCCAAGGGGTGTCCTCCATGACAAACATGATCATATCATCAGTGGGAAAAATGATATGAAAAGGATCGGGAGACAACTCATCAAGAGAGGGGGTAGAAGTCGTTGCTGATTGAATGGCTTGATAGGCAGATTTGACCGGACTTAATGACATTTTGTCGCTGTAACGAAGATAATCTTTAGGCTCAGGTACTATCTAGGGGTCGTGAGACGCAGGAAGTTCATGAATTGAGGTGGAGATCATGTTGATCGAAGCAACGAACGAGCGTGGAACATTGGGCGGTAGAATGGGGAAAGTACCCATTAAGGAAGAGTCTTTGATAAGGCCTACACCGACGTTCTCATAACCCGGTGGGGTTTTAGCGATGAACGGTACATTGCCATTACGTGTATCAGAATTAAAGAAGGATAGTTGGTCGATGGTAACGACCTTTCCTTGATGTGGGAAATGTACCACACGGAAAAGGGTCGACACAATGGTGTGCATGGAATTGATCCAGCTGCGGCCAAGAAGAAGATTGTAATCAAGGGGAGCATCGAAGACTTCCACTTCAATTTGGACCATTTTGCCTTCTAACATGATGGGCAATGAAGGAAGGACACCGTAGGGCTTAAAACTGGAGCCATTGAAGGCTTTGAGAGTGTTCTGGGATTCGTTTAAAGGGGGAGAGCCAATGTATTTCTAGCAAGTAAGAGACATGACACACGTTGAGGCACCCTCGTCGATAACGGTTCGACAAATGTTTTTTTCAGATACAATCACTTGGATCTGGAATGTGAGTTGAGGGGGTAACCTTAGAATGTGATCTTCCAAGTCAAAGATTATTAAATTCGTATCTTTCAGGTCAATTCCACCAATAGCTTTCAACAGTGCCTTCCGTTGTGTGGGACAACTTTGAAGGACTTCGAGGGATGACATCACAGAGGTTGCTTGGGCTAGATCTTCAACAATGTTGTAGTTCTGGGTAGCACGAGCATGAGGATTGAAAGCTGATTTCCGAACGACGCCCTTTGGGGGGGGTAGAATAACTGTGTCGAGGCTCAGTCGTTCGAGATGAAGAGGACTGTTGGTAGGTGGAGTCGCGGGAGAGGGTTGGACCAATGAAGGAGGTAGATCATCAACCTTCTCTTTAGAGGGAGAACAATCTTTGGCTTAAGTGGTGAGGGTAATGTCGCTCTTCTTTGAATCGCCAGTACACATCAAAACATAAGACGTAGTAGAAGATGAGGGTTGGTCATGAATGACCAACTAAGCCTATTGTTGAGATGGGAAGGGTTGGGACAAAACGGTCGGAGCAGGTGGTTTTGGAGCTCCTTGAAGGAACTTAGTGACCTCGGCGCATCATGGACAATCCATAGTGTAGTGATAATCACCACAGATAAGACAAGGGTATCGAGTTTTGCACTTATCCCGATCATCAACATGGGTAGTTTTGGTTTTCTCTGTTTGAGAAGTATTTTTGCCCTCCTTATTCTTACCCCTTCCCTTTTTGGATTTGTTTTTACCGGCTGGGGTAGATTGAACTGCATTTACCTCAGAAGTCTTGCCGGTGGGAGGGGTAGGAGATGGAGCATTTTGAACATTAGAAGAAGCAGTTTTTGGGTTTGTGCTTGAAGGAGAATGTGGTTGGGTCTGGAAGGTGCCAATCACATCGTCAGCTGCATGCGAAGCAACTGGAGTAGTTGAAGTGCTGGAAGTAGAAGGACGAGGTAAGTCAGGTAGTAAGTCGTAAAGGGTACCCGTTTGTGAGTAAACGAGGTCAAGGTATTGAGCACGACTTATGGCCTGCTCTTCCGTGACCACTCCACCCATGGCAATGTCACGAACGATGTCGTTCACAAATTATTTTGTGAACCATTCTGCCAGCAACTGATCGGGGAGTTCGAGTTTAATAAGACGTCGTCTGTGTCACCACTCATGAATGTGATCGGATATATGAGTGGCCTTGTTCTGTTTGAAAGAAGTCAAAATCTCAGTCCCTGTGTCATAACGAATCGGTAACTGGTAGTGTGTGAGGGAAGCCATAGCTAGGGTGTTGAAGTCAGAGAAGAAACCTTGTGGCAATTCTATATACCACTTTGAAGTAGAACCTGTGAGGGTTCATTGAAAAAGATGTAAGCGAATAGAGTCATCCATCAATGAGTTGGATGAGAACCATAGGTGAAAAGTCATAACGTGATTGTTTGGGTCCTCTCCTGCTTTGCCATCAAATTTAGGAATGTTCGAGGGTATCTTGGCTGGGATAGCAGGCCATTGGGGAGAGTGACGAATTGGATCATTTAAAATCCTTGACAAATCCGGAAGATCCAATGTGGCTATGAAAGGTAACTGTCGATTCACCTGCAGGTACTGGTGGCTTTGGGGAGGAAGCCCTGTTGGAAAACCAGTAGGACCATAAGCAGTCTGCATATAATGTGAAGACCCAAGCAGATTCGATGGTGGTTGAAGAGGATAGTAGCTCATAGGATTATACCCTAGAACAGGGACGTGAGTTTGAGCAATCGAGCCCCAAATAGGATTGAATGAACCTGGATATGGTTGGCCCATACTAGGAGGTATTACAGACGCAGCTGGAAACTGCTGCCCCCCAGTCGATTGAGGAGGATGTTGTATCAACTGATTCCAATACTGGGCCAAGGACGGAGGTATGTTTTTTCCAAAAGGTGGGGTCGATCCTCCCAATGAAGGTGGTATGCCAATTGGGGGCAGTGTTCCAATTGGGGGTTGTGTTCCAATTGGGACTTGCGTGCCAACAAGAATTTGCTCGCTGAAAGGGGGTTGAGTCATGCCACCTTGGTGAAATTGTCCACCAACAGGAATCTGATAACTTGGTGTGAATGACAGAATAGTGCCACTAGGATTAAGACTGCCAAGAGAGGACAAGGAAGGTCCTCCAAAAGGAAATTGAGGGAGTGTCAGAATAAAACCAAGAAGAGAGTGCCCAGAAGAAGAAGGACCACTAGGAGAGCCGGATGGGGTTTGCATAGGAGTAGGAATGGAAGCATTCAATGCATGGTATCTAGGTGGTAGTGTCAGAGTGACGTTGGGGGTTTGCGGTGTGTTGATGGGAGCGAGACTGACCGCAGTAAACCCAGTTGGAACACTCGTAGTATCTGGTTGATGGGCCATTTTGATAGGGACAGTAAAGCGATAGGTGGTAGTGAACGGTATTGTCTCTGGGCTAGAGATTGCGAAAATCACAGGTGGGGTGATTTCAGAAATCACAGGTGAACCTGAACCAAAAAGGTCCCATCGAAAAACACCTGTAGACCAAAAAGATATTAGCCTTTTATGCCGGGAAAGTGTCCAACTGGTGATCCAGAAGATGTAACAACTAAGTCTCCGGAAGAATTTAGTCACATAAACGGTCGCTCAAAATCAGGGTGAAGTCGAAAGTCCTCTAGAGTATTAGTGATTCGAAAATGTTCTAGAGAGTCAGTTCGTTCCACTTGTGGTGTGGTGACGACTGAGACTTCACTTTTTCGAGGAGAGCCCTCAGGTGTACTTGTAGGCAAGGGTTGAGAACTGTCCAGATGTTCTGGAGATAAAACCTGCATTCTATGTGAACGACGTGGAGGAGCTATTGTAACTGAGTGAGAAACTTCACGAAGAAAATCTTATGGTCAACTTTGCTAATAGACAACACGCGCTAGTAAACAAAATCTAGGAAGCAACACCAAGCAAACAGACCTTCTAATTCTGAAGCCACTAGTTGGTGATGAAATCCAACGTCGCAACAACAAGACAAGAAGGGGCTGGGCTAAGGTGAAAAAGTTACGCTGACGACCTGCTTAACGAACTTACACCCTGGTGCAAGCTCCCACACATAATCGTGGGTATACCCTCCAAGGAGCCCAAGTGAGTTTGGTCAACGTCAATTCTAGGTACCGTGAAGACTTTCCCCTTCACAGTCACCTTGTGTAAGACCCTAGAAAGATAGGCTACTAAGGTTACCACCAACAACAATAAATCCTGGGGAGACAGTCGACAGTCCGATCCACACGCAAGGGCAGGGTATCTAGCCCGAAATCAACTCAAAAGGATTCCACTCATCATTGTGGGTATACCTCCGAGTGATCCCGTAATACGTGCAATCTCTACATCGATATCAACAAAGCAGGGTGAGTAACTCTGTCAATAGCAATGCGACCTCATGCATGACCCTTGTGTGAGAAGGGCTCCCCAGGACAAGATGTTGCAAATGGAATTTAACACTTCTTAACACAAGATGCTATTGTGTTTTTTGTGCTTTGGAGAGTGTATCTCTCTTCCTAACCCAAAGTGATAGCCTAGCTAAATGTTGGTGTAATAGAGCCCTAGAAAAGAGTTACTAGTTAAATTTTAAGATTGCGCAGTGTTATTAAGAGCTGTTGTTACTCAAAGGAAACAGAGATGAAACTGATGTTGTATGAGACTCTGACCCAACGATGCATGGATGAGAATGAAATATATCACTTTTCGTTCAATGAATCCTATGTACGGGAGGGAAAGAGAAATTTTCCATATCAACCTTGAACTACAATACACAATTTCATTTAAAAATGCAATTGCAACAAATCACGTATCAATAACAATTCTCTATCGTTTCTTTTTCAATAATTTCAACAATTGATTTTCAATGCTTTCGAAGATGAAAAATGTTTTTGAAAGAAAAATGTTTGTTCACTTTTCAAAAAGGACCTACACCCTGATGGCGAGAGTGTAGAAAATCAAAAACCAATGAACAAGCAATAGATAAAAAACCCAAACCACTCTTTCAATGGAAACAAAAATAACAAGCAAACCAAACTTGTCTTTTCAATTGCATAAGAAAAATGAGTTTTCAAACAATAAGCAAATGATAAAGACAAAGAAACTTAACTTTCAACCGATCACCGGTCCTTAACCAATCAAACACACTCAGATTCCAAAATCAGAGAGTACATCTTTGCGAAGAAAAGTCAAGAAACGAAAGTGATAGGAAAAGCCTTTGAAATCCTAAGACTGTTCATGCAAAAAAATGAAGACAAGAAAAACATCAACCGATGGTCCAAGAAACTCTTTTTAGGAACCTAAACTGATCTGGGCAGTTGAAGATGCAAAAACTCAAATCCAAAATTTTGAAAAACAGGGTTCGCAGGCCAGCAGTATTACACTGTGCGAGAATGAGTGATTCTCGTAGGTGAGCTTTGAGCAGAGTGTGAGAACCTTGCACTGAACCTAAAGGTAGGTTGCGAACTCTATAGATTCTTGCAGGCTGGTGTGGAGTGCAGTGCGAGAATGTCTGAAACTAGTCAAATTTTTGGAAAAAGACACAAAAATTGAAGAGGCCTCTGGACCCAGAGGGTCTATCAGGGTATCCTGAAGACTCAGAGATTTATATGAATGGAGAAGGGTAAGGCAAGAAAAAATGGCCAGGGAAAAATACCAAAAAACACAAAGAAAATGGGTTATCTCCTCAGTGGAGTCGCCAATTTTGTTATCGGACTAATCGGTAGGTGCAGACACTAACAGATCTCCCTAGATCCACCTAGATCTAGAACAAAACAAGACAGGACATGACTCTTTCCCTAAGTTTTGACCATTGAATTAGCTAGTAGGGAGGAACAAGTAACATACCTTTGTATCACTTCCTAGGGTCTCTGTTGCTCCCGGTTTGCTCCGGTGCTCTCGTGAGGTCAAGACCAAGACAACACAAACCAACCAAAGTGAAGATAGAAAAATATATTCAACTGTCAACTTATGTGTATGATCAAGGAATTACACAATAAAGTGAGAATAGCTTTATGGGAAAGGGACAAGCCACTATATCATATTAATTGAAAGTAGAACATTACAACCTGATCGCCTTGATGTCGCAAGCTCCCTTTCAGTGGCTCTTGTCTCCAACACACACACTTGCTCAATCCTTGTATGAAGAAGATCAAATCCTCTTGATAGACTTGCTAGAGTCTCCAAGCTCCTGTTCAAGCTAAGTCCTTCACACAATATTTCACCAATTCTCCAATGAATCTTGCTTAACCTTTTCCATGAGAATTCCATCAATATATAGGAGAGAATGAGATGGTTACTTAGATAAGAATGATCCCACAATATCAGGGAATCCAGTACAAGGATAACCATTCGAATGCCAACCCATTCTTCTAGAAGATTCCCTTCTAGAACCATCGAGAATTCACCTTTTTCCATGCTTTAGGATGAGTTCGCACCCTAGCTATTCAGCAAAGTGCAAGAAGTTCACACCCTGGATTAAGGCAGCCTGCGAGAATGGGTCATTCTCGCACCCTGGGATACTAGCAACCTGCGAACTCTCTTCCAAAGTGAGTTTTCTGGGAAGAGATGAATGTCAGTTTTCTCTGGAGAAAGTTCTTTTGAGGAGCCTGAGTTCACCATCATCAATACATCATCATGATGACCAAAATCATGGGTAACACTTTCCAATGAGTATTTTTCATTTTTTTTTATCACGATTTGATATGTCAATTTGACAATTGTTTAACAGTATGTTCCTTAAACATGAAAGGAATGATAATGAGTTACTTTTTTCTCCAATAATGTATCTATTATTAAACTTATGTTTTTAAGAAATGAAATATACTGCAACAATCTACAGAGACTCTATTTTATTATGACTCTAAATTTGAATCTAACAGATGAATATTTTAATTTCTAGAATTTTTTGAAGTTGACCAAGCTGAAAACATTGCATATTTTAAGCACATGTTTTTCTACACCTTGTATCTATCTTAATTTTTACTTAAAACTAAAATCTAAATATACCCTTTTGAAAATAACAATTTAAGGATTATGAATATAGTTTTTTCCAAATTTTTCACTGTATATTTTTAGAGATACCGATATTTCATTTCACCGAATCATAATGTCTGCTGAAAATATTATGTAGTGTTTTTTTTTTAAATTAAATAAAATTAGATAAAAATAAAGAAAAAGAAAACAAATTATAAGAATTGAAAGTAGATTCAATTTTGGAAATGCCGGTGTCATTATCGAAACCAAATTCTCAGTATTTGCAGGAGTCCGCAACCTCTGAAGTTCAGGTAAGCTTGGGGCAATTCTCTGGTTTTTGTTTTCTGTCCCAATTTCCTGTTTTTGGACGAAATAATATTTCGGCCGAAAAACTATTATTTCGGTCGAAAGACTAAAATCTAATGGAAATCGTCAAAACTAAACGGTTTCCAAGGTTTTTGGCCGAAAAAATCTTCTTTCGATCGAAAGGCTGTTGAACGAATTCCACCGGTCGGAAAAAAATAAACGACAAGTCGTATCGTTTCATTTTGCACCAAATTGTATAAATCTTTTGATCAAACACATTTAACAAAATTCATCGGATGGAAAGACAGATATATGCTCGGGGATAGGGATTTCAAAGAATTTCTATTACTGATTGCAATTGTATTCTTTTCTTTCTTTATTTATTCCCTCTGATCCATAGGCTTAATCGAAGGATCGATACCGATACATAATGGTTTTCTAGAGCACTTAAACAAAGTTTCAAATCATCTTTTTGGTTTTTGTTGAATAAGGTAATTGATGTTTGTTCAAGTTTTTATTGGAATAACAATTTATATGTTGAAAGATAAATGTTGAGCATTTTTTCAAGTGGAAGTCTTTGTTGAACATATCTTTTACAAATAACTATAAAAGTCATGGGAAACAGAAGTTTGCGCAAGAGAAAATATGATCGCACTCGAGATGATACTCGTCAAATTGAACAAAGGAAAGAGCTTTATCATAGAAAGAAACAAGAACGTGCAAATATTGAAGAAAGAAACGATGATAATTTCAATAGAGATTTTCGACAAGAAGAAGTTCAACCAAGTATGCATGCACATATGATGATCGAGCACATGACACACATTGGGACTGTATTCAAAAAGTACAGAATTCAAAGTATAGAATTCAAATTTAAAATATTGTAAATAATATAATTGATTGTAATTACAATTTGATGTTTAAAAAAAAATATAAATAGATTTGTCTCATAATGTCGAAGAAGACGTTGAAACCGAAATTGAAGAAGAAGAAGAAACTAAAATTGAAGCAGAAGATGAATCACCTATAGGTATGTACATAAATTTAGATTAATACAAGATGAACATTCAAGTATATATAATTTAGTGAATTTGTGTTCAGTTTATGTTTTTTAATATAAACTTTAAATTGAAATATGCAGGAGAATCTATCAACATTGATGATGAAATATTAGAAAATGTTGATACTGACAAATTTGGGAAGAAAAAAGATAAGCATTATATAAGATATCGAACTAAGAATATGTATAATACTTTTTTCAAAGATGAATCAGTAACAGTACAAGTTCAACTTTTACCTTGTCTAATGAAGTCAATAAAGTTAAAAGAAGCTACATCATTATTGGGAATTCAAAAGTCGACAAAGGATACAAAGGTGAAACATAATGCCTTTAACAATATAACTAGTGTATTAAAAGCTTTTGGAAAATCTTGAAAAGAAGATGTCAGTGTTGCACGTAGAACGTTACAAACAACAATTGTTTCAGGGAGCAATATAAAAGATCGTTTGACACGACACATGGAAAAAACAATGGGAACATCGAGAAAAATATTCCACAAACATAGAAAATTTCGATTGCAAATAGATGTAAATGATGAATTGGATTGTTGGGCAGTGATTTCTAGACAACCCTACAAAGATAGACTTGCAGAAAATGTTAAAGATTTGGCTTGTAATTGCTGGTTGGAAGAATCTCATGTTTCACCACATACAAGGAATGTGTTGCGATGAAGAATAGCATGAAAACAATATGAATAACATCCAAAACATATATTTCCAATGACACAAATAGAGTTGTTCAATAAGTTCAAAGAAGAGCACAAAGAAGTTAAAATTTCCATCAATACATTTGTGCAACAAAAACCATGGTTTGTTAGACCCATCACTGTCCGTGACACTTGTTATTGTCATTATCATGTGGAATTTGAGTTGTATTACGAAACTTTTTGGGATTTTGGTAAAATTTTATGGCCAGGTTCACCTCCTCCTTCCACATTCCATGTTTTTATATCTGAAATTCTATGTGAAAAAGAAGATGATGATTTATTTTACAAAAAACAATGTGTTGGTGGAAAGAAATGTGATTGTTGTGGAAATCTAAGTTTGTTTCATTCAAAGTATCATATTGATATGAATGATCAATCATTTTCTAATATAAGAGTCAATTGGAAGAGATATGAATATCTGAGCAGCACGGCTCCACATTCTTCAAATGTTATTTCCAAAATGATTGATTTTAAGGTAGATAACATCTACGTGATAGATTTTTTGAAGAAGTTTGAGGAAGAAATCTATAAATACACCAAGCATTCACATAGATCTCGATGGAAAGATCTACAATTCAAACAATCCCGTGAAGTGTTTCCACTAGGGACAATTTTGTCTGTAGTTGATTTTGCAAAGAATTACACATTCATTGCACAAAAAGAAATACAGAGTGAATATTATCATTATGATCAAGTCACGATATTTGTCCATGTTCTATATAGACATTCTCAATAGAGTCTTGAGAACATATAAAACACCAACGACAATCGATATGTTATTAAAGAATATCACTTTTATATAAGTGATGATCAGAACACGACACATTATGTACAACATTGTTTTGATAAATTTTATGATTCATTGAAAGAACGCAAAATCAGATTCGATCGACATTGGATATGGTCCGATGGGTGTGCGGGTCAGCTCAAATCTACACGATCATTCTATTGGTTATGTCGTCTTCATAAAAAATTAAACATTACACATTGTTGGATTTTTTTTGAGACTGGTCATGGAAAAGGAGAGCATGACAGTGCAGAGGCATGTATAAAACGAGCACTTTGAAGGTATCTGCTGAACCCTCATGCCGATCGATTTGAATCCGTTGAACAAGTTGTTGAATGGTGCAAAATGGCACTAAGCCATGAATATAATCCATCAAGGGATGTGCACAGGTGTGTCTATATATAAAAGTTACATGTATGTACACAGGATATATAAATTTGAACGTGTTCAAATTTATATTCAATCTTCAATAATTTTCTTGAGAGATTTCAAGTTAACAAGTTCTTGTCTTGTGCAGATTTTTTTGGTATGTTGGAATCAAAGATGTAAATAGATCAATCCCATATGACGCTAGTACAATATCTAGGACAAGAAAAATACATTCAGTTAAAACAAAACGTTTTCAAAATGGATTTGCATTTGATAGAAGAAATGACTCTTGCTTTTGTTCAATTTGCATAGAGGACACATAATCCATAGATATTTGCGAGAACGAAAATGTAGGATATGTTAAAGATTGGAGACATAATGAACTTAATGTAAAAGGGAAAATGCCACTTGTAAGCTTAGAGGAGATGGAATCAAATGAAACTACAGTGTCAGTTGATGGCGATAAAGTTTTTGGTCTTGTTAGAGAAGGTAAAAAATTTATGTTTAAATTTTTTCAAATAACTTGTAGATGTACTTGTGTGATAATCTAACACGAATTATTTGTTGTCCAATATATCCAATTATTTGCAGGAGATTTTTTTCCATGGTTGCACCTGTAGACAACACTGAAAATGTGAAATATTATTTGATGCGATGCACGAAACAAAAGATGAGGCTATTAGAAGCTTTTGATGATAACGATTTTATATATGAAAGAGGATACATTGTACTGAAAATATTTTTTTTTCAAGAAACCCATCAAACCGATACTCATGTTCACTTTCAGGACTACCAATTAGATGTCACAAGTTGTCAATA
>ML783293.1:258843-297574 GCA_009831015.1 Picea engelmannii
AATGGAGAATGGATTGACTTCTACACCTAACATCTCCCTAAACATCTCAAACTTAATCTTTCCAAGAGGCTTAGTGAAAATATCAACAACATTTTCACTAGTATTACAATACATAAGAGCTATTTCATTTGACAACAAATTTTCTCTAACAAAATGAAACAGAGCTTCAACATGCTTTGTCCTTGCATGAAAAATCAGATTCTTCGCAATATTGATTGAACTCTGACTATCACATTTGATCATCGTAGGTTCCTTTCGTTCTTCTCCAACATCTTGAAGAAGTATTCTTAACCAAACAACTTCACAAGTTGCTGCACACAAGGCTTTATATTCTGCTTCAGTAGAAGACAAAGATATAGTAGGCTGTTTTTTACTGCTCCATGAAACAACCCCAGATCCAATGCCAAACACATATCCAGTGGTTGATCTTCGATCATCTGGATTGCTAGCCCAATCAGAATCTAAGTAACCTGTCAACTCAACATCAGATGCATTAGTATATTTAATACCATAATCAAGTGTTCCTTTTAGATACCCGAGTACTACCTTTGCTTCATTCCAATGGCTTTCATGAGGTTTCGCCATAAACTAACTTAACACACTCACAAAATATGAAATATCAGGTTTGGTTGTGGTGAGATAATTCAAACTACCCACCATTTGTCTATACACAATGCCATTCACCTCCTTCGAACCATCATCACAAGAAAGTTTCACATTCTGCTGCATGGGAACACTAGAAGACTTACACTGATCCATTTTAAATCTCTTAAGTATTTCTCTGATGTACCTACTCTGAAAAACAAAATTTTGGCTTGCATTTCTCCAAATGTCAACACCTAGGCAGTAATGTAACTCACCAAGATCTTTCATTTCAAAAACTTTTGACAGCTGCTCCTTGATTTCATCAATTAATTTCTCTGCATTTCCTGTAATCATCAACATATAAAGAAATCAATACTATATAACCCTACTCATCACATTTTGTATATAGATTTGGATCACTCTTGCTCCTCATAAAACCCTATTGAAGAAAGAAAGAGTCTATCTTCTCATACCATGACCTAGGTGCATGTTTTAGTCCATACAATGCTTTCTTTAACTTACACACTAAGCGTTCTTGCCCCTTTTCCACAAACCCTTCAGGTTGAGTAAGGTAAACCTCTTCCTTTAACTCACCATTCAAAAATGCAGATTTAACATCTAACTAGTGTAGCTTCCAATGGTTCTTTGTAGCTAAAGCAATTAACATTCTGATAGTATTCAATTTAGCTACTGGTGCAAATGTTTCAGCATAATCAATACCTTTTGTTTATGAATACCCCTTTGCAACCAGTCTAGCCTTATACTTATCTATACTACCATCTAATTTAAACTTGGGTTTGTATATCCATTTGAATCCAATGGGCTTCTTATGTTTAGGCAATTCAGTCAATTCCCAAGTATTGTTTTTCATTATAGATTCATATTCTTCCTCCATTGCATTTCACCATTCATCATGTTCATTAGCTTCATCAAAACTCATGGGTTCTATGACATTTGAAATGATACTCATTAGGGCATAGTCTTTATACCTCCCAGGAAGTCGAATATGTTGTGAAGATCTTCTCAATTGATTATCTTCCTCCCAACTTTGTGAAGATCTGTCTTCACCTCTAGGTGAATTGTGACTGATTGAATTGTCCATATCACTGAGTCCATGCTTCTGTTGTTGTCACTGCGGTGATGGCTATTGCTGTGGTGGCTGTTGTTGTGGTGGTTGTTGATGCTCTTCTTTAACTCCTTCATCAACGAGTCTCTGCCATTCCTCATGACTGTTGTCGTCATGATTTCCTGCTTCCTGCTCATGGAAAAGTACATATCTACTTGCAAATACTTTTTGAGTAGCAGGATCAAACAATTTGTATGCTTTAAATTCAGAACAATATCCAATGAAAACACATTTAATGGCTTTAGCATCCAATTTCCTCCTATTCTCCTTTGGACTATGAGCAAAATCCTTACACCCAAATACTTTCAAATTATGAACTGCAGGTTTGGACCCATACAAGGATTCAAAAGGAGTAACTCCATCAAGACACCTTGTTGGACTTCTATTCTTTAAATAAACTACAGTATTTATGGCTTCAACCCAAAATGCATTTGAGAGATTCTTACCTTTCATCATACTGTGTGCACACTCTACTAGAGTTCTGTTTTTCCTTTCAACGACTCCGTTCTGCTATGGAGTGTAAGGTACTGTAAACTATTGTACTATTCCATGATCTTTGCAATATTTGTTGAAGTCCCATGATTTATACTCTCCCCCTTGATCTGAATGGAGGATTTTGATGGATTTTCCTGTTTTCTTTTCCACCATGGTTCTTAATTCCTTAAAGTACTTGAAAACATCACTTTTTCATCTAAGGAAGTAAACCCATGTGTATCTCGTGCAATCATCAATAAATAACAAAAAGTAAAATGCACCCCCTAAAGACGTAGTCTGCATAGGCCCACAAACATGGGTATGCACAAGATCTAACACATATCTATTTTTCCTATCAAGATTAGAGGGGAATTCATCTCTGTGCATATTTCCTAATGCACATCCATCACATGCAACCTTTTCATTCTTTAACATGGGAAGTCCTTCAACCATATTCTTCTTTTGTAATAACAATAAATCAAGATGATTAATGTGTCCATACCTTTGATGCCAAAGAATATCTGTTGGCATAGTTGCAGAAGTCAGTGTGTGATGTGCTTTGCTGGTAACATCAAGTTTGTATAGGCCTCCTGCTCTGACTCTCGTTGCAACAGTTTGGAAGTGTACCAACAGATCCTTCACTATGCAATAATTCTTGAAGAATTCAACCTTCAAGTTCTGATCTGTAATGGTGGACACAAAGATCAAATTTTTCTTTATTCATGGCACATACACTACATTACGAATGCAACGAAAAGTACTATTCGGCAATGTCACAAGAATGTCTCCATATCCCTTGATCTGATGAGCGCGGTCATCACCAAGATATATGATGGCACCATTATGTGTTTCTTTAAAATTAGCATACCGATTTTTATTACAAGTCATATGTACTGATGCTCTGGAATCCACAAACCAGGCATCAGAATCATCTGTTTCAGCAGATAAAGTAGCGTTAGACATAAACAACCTAAGATCTCGTGATTCAAAATTTGGGGTTCATCAATATCATCACTAGCAATAAATAATCTGAGATCTTGGTTTGAAGATTTTTCTGCATAATGACCTGAATGTGTTCTAGGTTTATTCCTAGCCTCATCGTTCTTCTTCTTATGACAGTCTTTAACAATATGTCCAAGTCGACCACAATAAAAACAACTCTTTGACTCATTCCTGTTAGATTGCATACTTTGATTTGGAGATTGTCTTCTCTGCAATGAACTGCCTCTCTACCATGAACCGCCTCTCTGCCATGAACTGCCTCCTCTGCCTCTTTCTCCTAATCTCCCTCTCACATATCTCTTATTTGACCATAGTGCCAAATCTTTATTCTGAGGCTTCATATGGCCGCGCCTCTCTTCCTCTTGCAGTAAAATACCTGTCAGTTCTTCAAACATGGGAGGTTTCTCCCTTGTGGCGAGACCTGTTATGAACATTTGATAATATTCTAGCATACCATTTAAGGTAATAGTGACTAGGTCAGTGTTGGAAACAGTTTCCCCTATATTTACTAGCTTGACTTTCACCTCTTTAATACGACCCAAAAATGAACTAACAGATTCATTTCCATCCATCTTAATGCCTAGCAATTTAGTTTTCAGAAACAAAATGCGATTTGTGTTGCTAGTTTCATAAAATGCTTTAAGCGTTGTCCATGTTGTAGCAAAAGTTGTAGCGTCTCTAATATGTGGAATTATGCTATCTTTAACTGACATGCACAACAATACCTTTTCCTTGTTTTTGCGCTTCTCCCAATCTTGGATCTGTGTTGTTGTCGCACTTGCAGCCGCATCAGGTTTCAGTTCAGTTCCCTTCGCAATGTTCCAGACACCATAGCCTTCTATGAGCGTCTACATCTTGAATTTCCAGTTAATGAAATTCAAGCCATCTAACTTGTTGGCTTCGTTGAGGTAGGTCTCTGCCAGCGGATTCGCCATCGCTGCAATATATTCTCTACAAGTGAAACACCAAGGATATGCAACTTTTCGTTGAGTTTTCTCCTATGCTGAGCAATCTGTTGCTTTGCCTTCGGATCCACTGATCCAAATCTATCTCTGTTCTCAGCTTAAATCATGCATGCATCTTAATATCCAAAATATCCACTTTTTAAAGAAAAAACTTATAACTCCCTCTTCACCTCTTTATAGAAGATATCCACTATAAAAAAATTCACTTTTAATAAACTTCAAAATAAAACCCACTTTAATAGTTTATTAAAAACCCACTTTTAATAACTTTATGTTCCATTTAAACTCTACATGCAAATCTCCACGATTTAATAATCCACGTTATTAAAAACCCACTTTTAACAAGTGTTGCATGGCAGCGTAGTCCCTGCCAGATTGGTATGGGAGTAAATGTGACCTAGTACAGGCAGGTGGCTAGAAAGCTGAAATACATGTGGTTTGCGTGCAGAACATAGTATTCCTGAATTAGTTCTTCTTGAAAAAATATAAAAAATTATCAATGTTTGAATGGTTGTTGGACACAAAAAATTTAGCATTAGCGAATTGGTTATTTTTAAAACTAAGACATAGAAAGTCATCAGAAATAAATAAATTATACATAGGAAATATGTATTTGTATAAAGTAGATATTTTGTAAATAAATTATACATACGAACAATGCATTTGTATAAAGTAGATATTTAGTAAATAAATTATACATACAAAATATGCATTTGTATAAAGCAGATTTTTAGTTTTATAGATACGAAATTTGTAGCCCTCATTGCATATGTATGCAGTTTTTGTATCATGGGTTCTCGGGCTGGTGCGCTGAAAATTGGGTGTGTGATGTTCCGTGGTCTACAAATAGCACCGACTATTCCGTGATATACAAAATGAGAGGCATAGTTGCAGACTATAGAAATTTACCAGAAATTAATAATGTCTGTTATATAATACAATAGTAATAACATTTGTTGCACCGAATTACTTTGCTTTAAAACTAAGGCTTTTTTTTGGAAAAAAAATATATAGCATTGCCGAATTAGTTTTCTTTGCACATGTTTTATAGAGCATGGATGGACTGCTCATTCCATAATTAGCAAGTCTTTGGATCGCGAGTTTTCAGGCTGGTGGTTTCAAAAATGGGCCTCTATTGTTCTGTGTCCTACAAAAACGATCGACAGTTCCACGATATACAAATTGAGAAGCAGACTTGCGAACTATAGAAACTTATTATAAAATAAATCATAGCTGTTACATATATTAGGAAATTACATCAACATTTAAACCATCAATGTCGTTGAAGACCCAAAAATTAGCATACAATAGGAGACAATCAATGTAGCATATCCGAATTAGTTTTCTTTGGAACAAACAAGAAGGTTCCTGGAAACCCAAAGTTTAGTATACAATAAGGACATTTTCGAATCAGTTTTCTTTGAAATTTAACAAAAAATAATAATGTTTGTTACATGTTTGTGGAAATTTAAATGTGTTTGTCATATAGACTGGGATTGGGGCTCCCACAGACCATAAAAAGAAATAAGTACAAGAATTAGGAACATCAAAAGAAGTGTGCGATGGTAGAGAGGAAGACCTGAAAAGAAGAAATTGGAACTTATGAGTCTTTGGTTACAGTTTTCTATTTAAAGAGGACATAAGTGGATTGATAAAGAAAAGAAGATGACAACATAGTCTTAAACTGGAATGATAAACAAAACAAGGTGGCAGTATAGACTTACTATGAAGCCGATGCGTTTTTGTTGTTGTTGTCGATGGGAAGTGGACTCCTGTTGATTGGTTGTTGCCCTTCCTAGATGAGGCTTTCTATTCTGAGTTGGAACCATTCTTCGATGTATCGTTTCATGGGGGTTGTGTTGATTTCATCCCAGATCTCTATGTCATAAAGGTCGTTTTCTAATTTCTTTAGATCCATTAAAATACTATGCAGACTCTGTTCAATTTCTTCATTGTGTGAGGCATAGTCCAGTACCCAGTGCTCGTGCTCATCTAGACAATGTTCAAGTATGCCGTAAAATTTTTCTAAAGACAACCCCTTTAAAATATCAACTTGTTCCTGGAACGCTTCTTTGGTGACTGACAAGGATTTGAGAATTAATTTTGGATCTTGAACCTCGTTGGTAGTTTCGGCTAAGTCCATCTGGAGCACGCTTGTGAATAAATTTTCTTTTTCTGATATGACTGGTTTACATGATTTGACAATGAGGTGCAAGTTCTCAATTTTGTTTTGCCAACATGCTTTTACTTTTTTGGTGCGCTTTGGGGGGGGGGAGTTTCTCCTGTCTTCTTTTTAGTTCCGATGTGTTCAAGGCATAGTTGGCAAAAGGGTCCAACACCTGATGATAGAAAAGCTGTTCATTTTTTAAATTCGTCTCCAAATGTTCAAGCAAATCATTGGCCTTCTTTCCGAAGGAAACTAAATTTTGTGATGTTTCCCAGGCTTCAGTAAATAGCTGCATTCTTTTGTTGATGTTGTTCTCTACAAGGTCTCTGGAGCATGCAAGGAGGGTAGAGGATACTTTCATCTTCGCTGCAGTGGTAGAAGGCACGATTTTTGCCAAAGGACTGACAAATTCTGGTGTTGCAATGAAAGCCTGTTCAAATTCATTGAGGCGGTGTTTCAGATTGGCATAATCCGTCTGCATTCCTCCAATGGAATTGCGAAGAACATCACCGATTACCTGGTGAAATGAGAAGATTTTGGACGGGGTCATTTGGCTAAAGTCAATCTCTGTTCAAGATTTTCCTTTCCTGTTTGTTACATCTCTCTTTTCAATGACCATACTTTTAGATTGGCTATCAAAAATAGGGCTCTGGATTACGAAGGATTCATCTATGTCAAAATATTCGGTATCAGATATGTCCATCATGGATGACCCAATTTTTTGGATCTGCTCAGCTTCAATTTCAATTTGTAGTTTTCCACTGTCAATTTCAAGTTCCTCTGCGTGCCTTGCATTGTTTTTTCTCTTCTTTGTCAATGGAACTTTGTGAGAACTATCAATATTTATGCGAGGATGGTTCTTATCTCCTCCTCCATTCAAATATTTCTGGGTTTCTTTCTTACTGGGACGGACCGTCGAAGCGACACTCCGTGGTGTCGTGCTCTTGGAAGTGTTGGCGGGGGACTAGGTAATCTTCTCACCGGATACTTTACCATGTTGTCTGTACAATTCAGTTGTGCTTTGCCATGTCTATGTGTCGCAATGGACAGCAGTACGATTATTGTTGACACTGTCCCTATCTTGGGTTAGGTGTCTATGGATAAAAGAGGTGTTAAATCCAACACCTAGTAAATGTTCTCCAAAAATGCCATTGGGGTCGAACCCTTTTAGCCTTTCAGCGTACGTTAGGTTCAATTTCTTGAAATGGATGGAAAACTCATCAATCTTGTTGATGTTTCTGCTCATGAAGTCTCCGACTTTCCACGACAGAGGAATGAACTGTTTTTTTTTCTTGTCATGGAAAAAATGCAACCAGTGGTTGTATTGCCTTGCTATTTGTGCAAAAAGCATCTTGTCTATGATGTGGCATGGAAGGAAGGCAGGATTTTCCTTAGATCCAAAGGCCATGAGGAGACTGTGATTTTCCTTTTGCTCAAGTGTTCCCTTCTTGTTCAAAAACTTGCTTGTGTGGCGAGACATCTGCAGAGCATCCTTGCCTAACAGTAAATATTTGAAAACTAAGACAAAGCCATTAAAAAATTCATAAAAACAATGGGAGGCCTTGTGTCTCCACAACGTGTCATGCCAGAATGTTACTGGGTCAAATCCACAATTTATTTTATTGGAAAGAGAAAGTTTCAGAAACGGGCAACAATACACAATTGCGAAAATCATGTAGGATGACATATAAAATTTATTCGATTCTTTGAATCGTGACAACTGGGAATAGAGTTCAATGGAGATTAGCTTTCCCCAATAAAAAATGTATTTTTCCTTGACTGTGAAATACAAAATATAAATAATTATATGGGAAATGCTTGCTGTGGACGCCTGTCCCGTTATTCTTGTAAACAACCAAGCAATTTTCCTGAATGGATTTCTAAAGGAACTTACCTAGAGCCTTGTGATATCTTCAGGAACTGTTGTTGGGTCTTCGAGGAATTTGACTAAGATGTCCAACCCATTATGATGTTTTTCTAGAAACTTCTTGCAGTCTTGTCCTCTGAATGTTAATGTTGGTTTCGACAATTTCAACATCTCGCGGAAGAGTTGAGGTGACAAAGAAACATGAGAATGGTCATGCAGTGGAATAATTCTTTGGCCTGGAATATATTTTTCGGCGCACCAAGAGACCACCTCCTTACAGTAAAAAACCTCAGGGACATAGCTTGCACGAGCGATTCTGGAGGTCCAAATCACTTCGTTCTGGGCGAAACACGATGAATAGTAAAAGTATGCCTTGGACCACTGGAACCTTTGGTCCTCTTTTGCGAACATATTTACTGTATCTCCACAAAACTTTTGTTGACCTGCTGCCACAGGTCTACAAAGACATTTATTTTTTCTAGATGATGAATGAAATGAAAGGCTGGAAGGGCTAATATAACCCTATGCAAATTTTGGTCGAAAGCATGTGAATGGGAGATGTCCTGAGACTTTTGTTGATTAATGACAATCTGGACGGTTGTTGCATGATGCGTTGTTAACATTAAACACTACTAATTGCATATATAGAAATGTGAACATGGTGGATATTGCAATAAGCGATTAAGCATTGCAGATTTCTTGAGTGGCCCAACACGACGACGCGTGTTGAAGATGAACAATTGGAAGGGACAAAATAAGTTTCTGCACATCTTGGTTTAATGCGTAATAATGGGATATCTCCTTGAGTTTTTCGTTCATTAATGACAATGTTGACGGTTCCTGCATGGTGACCTATTAGCATCAAAGGTTTCTAATTGCATAGCAAGAAAGTACAGAGGTCGCGGGTAGGGGAAAAAAACCACTACAAAATAGGGTTGCAAGGTACAACTGTTGAAGGTGAGGGCGCGAGGGTCAAATTGTATGTCTCGAAACTTTTTGATTGCAATACGCATAACCCACCAATCGTGGTGATAAAATTGGCCAAGTATGGAGAGCAATAGTGGTCGGTCAGAGGAGTCGTGTGATTATATAGATGGAGATAAAGATATCTCAACCCTCCAATGCTGGAACCCGTGTTTATAGAAATGTAACTATGTATATAACCACAAAGCGATAATACAAGGGACGAAGAAAAGAGAAAAAGGGCCAACGAGTCCACGGTGGAAATGTAAATCATGGAAATTTTGAGTGCAATATGCATATCAGGGAAGAAGAAGCAGCAGACTTCGAATGCGCTAACCTGAAACACTGACTAAGAATTTGAGATTTCGTGAATCCATGAACATGAGGATCCAAAATAGGGTTAGAGGTCCGGATGGTCAAATTTTATTATTCGAAAAATTTGAATGCACAATCTGTAACACGGAAGAGGGGACGATGTCGAAACCCAGTAGTCAATTTCTATGTTGCGAATGGTTGGATGCGAACTGTTTCGTATTGCTATGTGCAACTGTCACTTGTAAGAGTCATTAGTAAGAGCATAGCAAATGTATATTAGGAAGTACATTTGTCAACTGTGGTACAATGAAGCTTGCGAGTTCAAGGAGCATGCAATAGAATTATAGATTGCCAACCCAACAACCGTGGACATAAAATTACCTAATGTGTGATTATATACATGGAGATAATGAGAGCCATAATACAGGGGAAGAAGAAAAGGGAAAAATGAGAAAGGAGTCGGCAGTGGAATTGTAGATCAGGGAAATTTTGAATACAAGATGTGAACCCGGTAGTCAATCTGTATATTGCGGAGGACTAGAGTAAATAATTTGAATGCATAATTTGTAACATGAAATAGCGGATGATGTCGGAAGAGAGGATGATGTTGGACCCGCACCTGTGTCCAGTTGTCCGTACTAAGAGGTAATTTAGTATTGAAAATAATATTTTAGATTCTGTTAAATACTTCATAGGGATTAGTATCCATAAACAATGGAAATCTCCACCGCGCCAGCCTTGCATTCTGTGTGTGAATTTGTATATCGCGGAACTTGAAGGACTATTTGGAGGACATAGAACAATAAAAGTGCAATGTCGAGTCATCCAGTTCACAGTTCCACTTCTCAATTTGTATATCGGGGAATTTTGGGTGCTATTTGTAACACACACAACAATGGAGGGCCAATTTTGAGCCCACCCGCATGAGAACCTGTGATCAGAAATGTCGGTACGTAAGAAAAGGAACAGTTGCCGGTTCAATTATCCATGTGAGGATATAGATGGAATTGAAATTGGTCCCAATGCGACAATCGTGGACATAAAGTTGGCTAAGTATCGAAAGCAACAATGGTCGATCAGATTTGTCTGATTGTATAGATGGAAATAAAGATATGCCAACCCGCCAACGTTGGAGCTGCATATTTCATGAACCCTCCAAAAGGAGGATCCAAAACAGGCTGAGAAGGTATCCGCAGAGGAGGCGAGGCTCGAACCTTCTAATTGTATTTCTTCGAACATTTGAATGCATAATCTGTAAGATGGAAGAGCGGACGATGTCCAGTAGTCAATTTGTATATTACGGAGACTGCAATTCCAACTGTTTCGTACCTCTGTGTCCAATTGTCACTAATAAGTGCTAATTTAGTATTCTAAATAAATTTTTAGATACTGTTAGATACTTCACAGGGATTGGCATCCGTAAACAATGGAAATCTACACTCCGCCATTTCTGCATTCCATGTGTCAGTTTCTATATCGCGGAACTAGGAGTGTTGTTTGGAGGACACAGGACAATAGAAGTGCAATGTTGACTCAGCCAGTCCCCAGATTCACTTGTTAATTTTTATATCGAATAATTATGGGTGCTATTTTTAGGCTACAGAACAATGGAGCCCCATTTTTGAGCTCGCCTGTGCGCTCGAGAACCTGCGATCGAAAATGTCGCTAGGTATGGAATGCAGAATTTGTGCATGCTTTATAGAATATCATGTCCATATTTTATAGTCCCATAATACATGGGAAGAAAATAAGGGAAAAAGGATGGAGGTGTTGGCAGTGGAATTGTAGATAATATACGGGAACAAGAGAAGGGAAAAAGAACTAAGTATCTCGCTCGTAGAAGAACATCAGGGTTCGTAAGCGTCGGCCCCGCAGCGGCGGGCATCAAATTGGCTAAGTATGGAAAGGAACAGTGCTCGGTCGGATCCGTCCTGCGAGGATATAGATGAAGATGTTAAAGCATGAATTGTAGATGACAAAGGTATCTTTCGTACCACTTTGTCCACTTGTCACTAGTAAGAGTATTGTTGATGTATATCAGGAAGGATGCGAAGTTGCTAGGGATAGAAAGCAACAAAAAATACTTTGAACGAAGTCAATGTGTACAAGGAACCCACGATGAAATTGTAGATCACGGATCTTTTCAGTGCAAGATGTATATTGCGGAACAATAAGCAGCTGGGTTCGCAAGCGTCGGCCCTGCAGCGGCAGGCATAAAATTGGCCAAGTATGGAAAGGAAAAAATCACCGATGAAACAGGGGACATAGGTGCTGGGCACCACGAACCTGGGGCCTGGTGCCCAAATAACTAGGCAAGTATTGGCCAAGACAAAGTTATGATATCTATTTCAATATTTTTTTCTTGCAAATTTCGCTGGAACCTCAAAAATTTTGACTGCAACATGTACATAGTGCAACAAGAAACATGAATTTGCATTGTGGTCTCAATGACATAAACTCCTTATCATCTATTCATCTTGTATTTGTTGCAATGATATCAACAAATGCCGACTCTCCATAAACATCAATATCTAAATTAAATTACATGCAATCAAAATTTGGTGACTTTTAAGTAATTAAAGCATAAAATGCATATTACAGAAGTTCTTAGGCTGGAAGATGTATATGATGGAACAATGGACATAGTTGTTTAATACCACAAACCCAAACATAATTGCCTATGCTTTGCCGAAGAGGAAGTTTTTTTGTATTTATTCCAATACTACTGATATTAGTGTATATGCACGGATATTATCAAATAGAAGAAGCTGCAATATATCCAACAAACTTCACAGGAACATTGCATCAAAAGTTCAGTCGCCTTGTCGTTACTCATTATTAATTCTATTCACAAAACCCAAAGAATGGGAGCAACACGGGTCCTCCAATTTCTTTCTTTAAATACAGGGTCGCCACCACATAAGTATGGCCTATGAAAAATTATTCTTACATGTAAAATGTAAACAAAGAACAGGCCATGTTTTATTTAGATTGAAGTACTGGGCAACATAAACAAAACCTTGTGTTTCATGTTTAACCACACAGGGGAAGAAGGTAGAAAATACAATTAAAACAAATACCAGAAATTGGAAAATACTGTTAAAAAATAAACTGAAATTATTCTATATTCAAACAAGGTGGGTTACAAAATACAACCGAGGCTATTTTCAACAACGATTGTGATTTTTCCTGTTGTCTACCAATTTAAAATATGTACATTGATGAAGCTTCTTCATAGTTTTGTACTTAATCAGTGCTACCAAGTACATCTATCCCACTTTTTTGAATATCTTCTCTCTTCCAGATATGGCCTGCTTGCAATGCCTGTTTATTCAACATTCCATTCTTTGTCAAGTATTAATTTAGCTCTGTTGTCGAAAAGTTGGGGTTTAAGGTGATTTTCTTGCAATGTTCCTGACCCTTGACATCCGAGACAACTTACAAATTCCATTCAGGCCGATTTCAAAGTGGAAGGAGTCACTCTATGTCACAATAACTAAAGCAGCGGAAAATAATTCAAGTACGTAGTGACTGGTATTCTCCCTATATTCGATCATCTGTTTGGTTAAGAAGCCTGCCTGAGGATTTGTATGTGCAACTTATTTTCTTTATTACAGTAAATTGGAAGGAACGTCCAACCCAGATGTAAAAAGAAACTTTGTTGAGGTACATAACTTCTTCAGGCAGTAGAGGTGCGACAAGTGCATCAAATGCTGTAGAATGCACCAGAACAGGTCTGGCAAGTGTATCAAATGCTACAGATGGCATCAAAATATATATTTCTTCATAACCATGGAGATATGGTGGCCCACAGAAAGGTCTGGAATGTTCAGAGGTGACGCCAAATATGTAGAGTCTACAACTACATTCAGAGGAAACTGAACAAACTTTCACAAAGAACATAGCTTTTTGTCAAGTCAGCTACCGGACCCACATGCATGTCATCATACTATGAAATAGAAACTTTTGCAGTGATAATATGTCATTTTATCCGCCCATACAGTTTCTGCTACCCACCTCCGAGGTAGACAAATACTTGTGCAATCTGTACAACTCGATACACTTGCCAAATCTGTGTTGTTGGAAGAAGCTATATACTTAAACAAAGAACTATTTTGCACCCGACCTCAAAATCCATTACAATTCCCAGCAATAAAACAAAGAACTTCAACCAACAAATCTCCAGCCAGCATTTTCAACGAACCAAAGCATCGAACACAGGGAGAACACCAACCAGAACATACTTGTTCTGTTTTTTTCATCCTCTCTGAGTTTCTCTTTGTATAATAGAGTTTTGTTTTTACTCAAAGCTCACGTCACATAAAACCAGGCTTTATTATTTCATCTGCTCGTTAATCGCATCTCTAAGTTGTCTTACATGTGCATGACCAGGAACATTAGAACGAAGGCACCCTAAAGCACAACTCTTTGACCATAGACATAAATGACAATAAGTATTTAAAAGCAAGGCTAGATGGTCTGCCGTAGATTTTGTGTTGATTAGTTTTAATGACAGATGTTCTCAATATTTTCACTTATTAATGCCAATCTTTTTTAATATGTACGCTCAATAGTGACTACCAACACGTATTAAAATTCCCATATCCAAGCAGATTCTGAAATCTGACATCTAAGATATGGACACTATTAAAGAGGGACATGATGTCAAGGCCTCTGTGGGTGACACGTTCGTGAACTTTGCCGAAGATTTTAAGAAAACTAAAACTGCACAAGCAAAAAATAAAATAAAAAGTATTTCGCAAATTCAAAATGCAGGCAAAAAGAAATTACCAGATCCCATAATATTCGCCTGTCTATTCATTTTAATGGGAGATGTCCTCTAGTTATTAAAGCCCATCATTTTGAAATGCACAATATTAAAGAGGGACATGACATCAAGGTCTCTGTCACCGACACATTCGTGAACTATGCTGAAGCTTTGAAGAAAACTAAATCTACACAAGGAAATAATAATAATAATAATTTCGCAAATTTAAAATGCAAGCAAAAACAAATTATCAGATCCCATAATATTTTCCTATCTATTCATTTTAATTGGAGATGTCCTCGATCTTTCCAGTTATTAAAGCCCATCTTTTCAAACCTGTCTGCTCGGTTCTAACTTTTCAAAGCATATTTAATGTGTATTTGGAAGCGCAGAAGGTAGCGGGGATGGAGCCCTATGTAACAGACGTTACTACTATTGTTCTGTTTTTGTTCACGAGCGTATGTAAAATGTACGCAAAGAAAAGTAATTCGAGAACGATAGTTGTTTTGCAGGAGCCCTTGAAATTCAAATAGTGCACAAGCCCGATTTTAATTTTGTATATCGCGGAACTATCCATGCTATTTGTAGGACACAGAACAACAGGGACAGAACCTAGAGCCCACTATCCGAAGAACCCACGATCCAAAAAATGCTCACTATTTTTTTTTTGTGTTTGTTGTCCACCAGGGTATGTAAAATGCATGTAAAGTAAAGTATTTCAACAATGTTAACTTTTTTGGACATGATGGCCTTCAAATTCCTGTAGTCTGCAAGTCCGATTGTCAATTTCGATATCGTCGAAGTCTCTGATTGTCAATTTTCAGCCGCCTACCCTGACAATAAGCGATGCAAAAACTGATTAAGTATGGGATGACGGCTCCGTGCAGGCTGTATATATCTACTCTATAAAATTACATATTTCCTATGTTTAATCTATGCTGTCCAGGAAACCTATAATTTGATAAATTTCAATGCTTTCTGTCCAGGAGCCCTACTGTTAAAGAAAACTAATTCGGAAATGCTAATGTATACACCATAGTTTGATACAACCTATCCACGAAGGCATGCCCATAATACTAGCTAAGTATGGAACCCAACATGCAAATAAGAAATCAGTGGCATGCAAAAAGCAAGCATGGACCATTGAACTAGCAACGCTGCTGGAGCATAAAAATTGTAAAAACTGAAGAAAATGTCTTGTAACAATCCTGTTAAGTAACCATTCTACACTACCAAGCCTGTTAGGTAAACATTTAAGTCTGTCAGAAATGCACTGTAAACATTTAAGAAAAAAATTCAATGTGGTAGGACTTTGACGTATCCCAAAAAGAAAAATTATATTTTTTGTAACAATAGTTCGAACACCACATAATGTTTTGGAAAGCCAAACTTTGGATATGCCACCATATCTAACATTGCCATAAATTTACCTAGCATAAAATGATAAACCAAACATTCGAATCAATGCTAGCATTAATCCATCATCGACGAATGCATAACAAAATATATAATTCAAAAAAGACCATATACGATCAAATACTTTGGATATGACAACATATATAACATTGGGAATAGCGAAGCCGACAATAAGACCTCCAATCCCTTGTCCAATCATATCATGACAAATATAGTACCTTTTTTTTATATAAAAATCGATGTTTTCAGTTCCCTGGTTCCAACAATTGATAATATGGAAATATTTGTGGTCAAAAGACAGACTAATATGAAGTCAATGATTTATCGATCACTATAGTCCCTCTACGCCTACGACAGGGACTAATAAAAGTTTTATAACTCCACTCATGCATGCATACTATATAAGCTCCATACTATAAAAAAATATCTTGCATGCATACTATATAAAACTCCTACTCATGCAAGATCCACGCATGAGAAAATATAAATGCCAATCTTATACACAAACTCACTTGACCTCCATGCATGAGAAAATATAACATAGGTATTTAAAACCACAAATGTTATTACCTCCACGCGACCACAAACCCACACGACGTCCACTCATGATTTTGCATATAACCTTCACATTTTTTTTCTTATCAAAACCTCCATGCATTATTAACCTCTACGCATGCGTAAACATCAAGGTTTCTGCACCTCACAATACAGTTGACTACGGGGTGTCTGCACCTCACAAGTGACTTGGGTGCAGAAATATGTAAAGATTTCCGCTCTGTAATTTCAGCTGGTCCACAGAAATTTATGCGTTTTCCCTGTGCGTAAAGGACGAGTAGTGTGCCGCTGTGCCATACCAGAGGAGGAACCTATGGACCTCCACAAATGTACGTACCTCTCCCCGTGGCTCTGATACCAAGATTAAATATGCGAAACAAACATACGGTGAGGCTACGCTAACTTCTCTATGAATTCAATGAAGATTGATTACATTCTTAAATAGGAAAAGACTCTACTAAGTCGGTTACATGAAAACCACATACAACTAAACTCTAAAGACAGTGAACTACGAAATGACTCTTATAACTCACACTTACAACTCACTCTTACTCCATTATTTCCAAGTAAACTTCAATGGATTCAGGGATAAAAGCTTGTCTGAAAACCTCGGACTTGAGGCGGCCTGCAAAAGAACAAATCATAGGATCCTTTTAGCATATAGACATAGGACGAAACAATAATTAAACACAAAATTTCAAAATCAATTACAAGTGAATTAAGGATGAAAATGATGTAAGCGAGTTATTACAGGATCCTGAGGCATTCTGATTATCAAGAGTTGTATAACGGTTGCTCATCATATTTTCTAGAGTACTGGATCATTAGAACTTAATTTTACCAATCAGATCTGTAATTTTTCTTTCTTAATGTTCTAAGGATTCCAATAATGAAGCCTTACCAATCATATGTATGAGGGAAGACCTTGATTTATATCTATCCAACTAAGATTTGAAGTTAAGTTACCTAATATGTATCATGTTTGTAGGTTCCTATCGTCTACCTAAAATAGGCTCAACTGCCAACCCCAACCTGAGCTTCTCTGATCTCAGAGCTAGGCTTGAAGTTGGGATCGCACTATTCATAATTCTTATAGGGTCTTATCTTTTGGCACTCAATTCTTTCCATGGGTGCAGTTATTCCTTCGTATGGGTTCAACCAAATCATTATTGTGCCCATATAGCCCTAATACCTGGAAAGGAATTCTGCTAGGCAAGCCTGGCCTTCATGTTTCTATTTAGTCGACCAGGGAAGGGGAGAAAGAGAAAAATTTAACCGCCCCCTTGAGGAAATGATGACTCTCTTTGGATAATTCTGATGGTTGGTCGCCTCCCTGAAAGTAATGCTTGGATAAAGTAATGCTTGGCTTAGGTATGGTCTTCCTTCTCTGTTAAGGGAAAGCTAGTATGGCTAAGCAAAATGGATAAGCAAACCATCTCTGTATCACTCTTTTTCCCTATATGTTTCCCTCTCTATAGAAGGAAGAATCAACAAGAAGTTATGATGCTTACCCTAATTGATGAGCCATCACCTTTTCTTTATTGGAGAGCATTAGACAACAATTTTTTCTCGCTTCAAGGCAAGAAGACTAGGATCTGCTATCTTCAATGTGGCTGGTGGTTTCAAGCATCTTGAAATGTTGGGACTCGAAGCGCTCTACTTTGGGTAGGAGACATCCAAAATCGAGGTCTAGCCTTGGCTTTCCTTGATAAGTACTCTATCTTTCCCACCCTATTGTTTTAGCTGACCCATCGTCAAATATCCTACTCTTAGCACTCCAGAAGATTGAATAATTGAATGATGGAAAGCCAGTTTGACGCAACTGCCCCTCAGCGAGCAACCTGCTCCACCGGGACCTTCCTCGATCACGGGCCCTAAGAGTCTAAGCTCTTCCAACTCCCCTCGGAAGTCATGAGTCACCCATAGTAACTCCTTCGGCGATTTTCCCCTCCTTTGGAAATCGGGAAATCGCAACTCGGGAGTTCGCGTTTCACGCGAACACAATTCACATGCACAACCAAACCCCGAACCCCGATGGTCAACGGGTCAACACCCTTTCCTTATCTGGGATTTCCCTATCGGGAAATCGGAGGTTGTGGTGTCGTGCATCTCATGCAACACAAAACCCCGAACCCCAAAACTCTAACTGCACGCCACCTGTCTTCCACTTACTCCCGGGGCCCACAATGCCACGTCGCCCTCGGGATTTCGCGGATCGCGAATCCAAAATGCAAAGTTCCTTTGGTGTCGAAAACCCCGAAACGCCGAACTCCGATATGCGGGATCTGATACCACGTGTCCCTCCGTAGATCGACGGCTCCCATTACTTCAGGAAATCGCAACTCGGGAGTTCACGGGGCATAGAACTCTTGTATCACAAAACCCGAACCCCGATTCCCCGATGCCACCTGTCAGCTTCCCGTGGTGAGGTCTCACGCCTTGACACCTGTCTCCTTCTCATTCTATCGGGAAATTGCGATTCGGGAATTCTCGAGGTGTTGAACTCTCACCTTACCAATCCCCGAACGCCGAAACTCCGAAGTCCGATGGACTTTGATTCCCTATGCCTGTGGTAGGGGTTATCTCTCGCGCAACGCCTCCTCGATCGGACGGTCCTCGGGAATTCGGGAAACTTCGCTAGAGTTTCACGCTGTCGATTCTCCTCCCCTTGAAGAATTTTCTGCTGCACCACCTTCGTCCTGTGCGAACTTCACTGGGGTTAGCTCCCGCAGCGAAACAAAAGAACTATCTCTCCTGAGTTTTGTCCTTCCTTCTCCTTCAGAGGTTCTTTCGAACACACTCCCTGTGCTCGGTCTTCAAATACCTCCAAAAGTGTTGAAGTCTTCTAGCCCTTGCGCATTCACGCTCGCAACAACTTCGACTTCTCCCTTCTCAGACCTGCTACTGAGGCTTGAATTCAACCTGCAGTCACCTGCACGGCTCGAATAACTTAACCCAACTCTGAACAAAGTGAGAGCAAAGGTTCAACTACTTAGCCTCCTCGACGCACCCTATGCGGAGGTATTCAACTGCACTCGATGCAGGAATCTCCTGGCCTAAGCAGAGAAACAATTGAACCTCATTCTCTCAGGTCTCTAACCTGATATGCAATCACATAAGCAGCATATAAAGGATAAGCATAAAAGGAAGCAAACATGCATAAGCACAATATCAGCAACACACAGAGATCAAACACATCCATGAAATTGAATCAAAGCTCTTCCCATTAATTCAATATCTGTACATGGAGTTTTTCTTCACAAGCTCTCTGCTCTGCTCTCCTCTTGCTCCTGTATGAATGAGAATGATCCGAATGATACAATGTACAAAGGAGGGTGCCTATATTCCGTTTTCCCTCTCGATAACAAAACTGTCTAATCTACAGTCAATTATTCTATCTATTTGTATTAAATCTAAGTAAATGCCTCAACTACCTAAGGACGAGAGCTTATCCGCTCAAGGTCCGTTACAATCTACAAGTGCGCTTCATCACATCACGTATTAATGTTTGGCGCAACCACATTGAAATGTTCCACATTAAAAGGTTTCAAAATTTGAATGCTGGTGCTTTCCAGCTGTTCCTTTGCTTCCATGCGCTGGCTTGCTTGATCAAGATGTGGATGCTCCTGCATCATACTCCTCGGCTCAAAATATTTCATGGGCTCCTGCCCATGAGCTTCTGTATAGTCTGCCCATGTTTCAAAATCAGTGTTTCATCTTCCCAGCTGGCATCCTCCACTGGGTGATCTTTCCATTTCACCAGGTATTCAAAATATTGTTTTCTTCTGGTTTTCCTGCCAACTCTCTTGTCCAGTATGCACTCCATCTGAGGTTTCTGTGCAACTGGCAATTGCTTCTGCCACTGGACCACTGGTCCCTCAGTTCCAGTGCCTGCTTCTTCAGCCCTGTAGGGGTATAAATCCGAAATGTTGAATATCAGAGATATCCCAATGCCCTCTGGCAACTCAAGCTCATATGCGTTCTCTCTGAATTTCTTCAGGATTCTGCACAGTCCAATCTTTTTCATCTTGAGCTTGTTATATGTCCCCCTCGGGAACCTTTCTTTTCTCAAGTGCGCTAGAACGATGTCACCGACTTCGAACTGGAGTTGTCTTTTCCTCTGGTCGGCTCTGTGCTTATACTCCTGATTCGACTTCTGCAGTCGCTGCTTCACCTGCGTGTGAAGTTCCTTCATTGCCTCAGCAAATTCTTCCGCCCTTGCACTGCTGGTTTCGGCCTGTTCTAGCTCCCTAAGCTCAAACACTCCTCTCGGCTCTGTTCCATACAAAATTTGAAATGGACTTTTCCCGGTACTTCGATTCACTGAATCGTTGTACGCAAATTCTGCCTGTGGCAAAATATGATCCCAACTGCTGTGATTCTCCATCACCAGACTTCTCAGCAGATCCCCTAAGCTCCTGTTGACCACTTCTGTCTGCCCACCTGTCTGCGGATGGTACGCAGAACTGAATGCCAAGTCAGTCCCCAGTTTTCTCCATAGCGTCCTCCAGAAGTGACCTATGAACTTCGTGTCCCAATCCAAGACTATGCTCCTGGGCAATCCATGCAACCTGACAATTTATTTAAAAAAAAAAATTGCGATGTGCGTGGCATCGCTGGTCTTATGACACAGGATGAAATGTGCCATCTTCGAGAACCTGTCCACCACCACAAAAATGGAATCAACTCCTCGCTGTGTTCTCGACAATCCCAAAACAAAATCCATACTAATGGCCTCCCATGGCCTCTCAGGTATGGGCAATGGCTGATAGAACCCTGTGTTCTGCTTTCGGCCCTTGGCATGTTGACATATCCTACACCGGTCAACAAACCTCTTCACATGTGCACGCATGCCCGGCCAATGGTAAGATTCTCTCAGCTTGGTGAATGTTTTGTCATGCCCAAAATGGCCTGCTAGTCCACCGCTGTGCTTTTCTCGCACCAAATTCTCTCTCATAGAGCAATCTGGAATGCACAACTGATTTCCCTTAAATAGCAATCCATCCCGTATCAAGAAATCTATCCACGGGCTCCTATCTCTGAGCGCCGGGTTCTCGGTTGCTTCATAAGCTTCTCCAAAATTAGTATCACCTGCATACATATCCTTCAGGTTTTCAAAACCCAAAGTCTTGACCCTGAATTCCTGCAGCAACAAGCACTTCCTGCTCAAGGCATCGGTGACCTTGTTCGCAGTCCCCGAAATGTGCTTGATCACAAACGTAAAATTCTGCATGTACTCTACCCACTTCGCATGCTTTTGATTCAGCTTCTCCTGCTGACTCACGAATTGCAGTGCGTGATTATCACTGTACAACACAAATTCCTTGGGTATCAAGTAATGCCTCCACTTTTTCAATGCTTGTATGATGGCATAGAATTCTTTATCATATGTGGAGTATTTCAATTTTTCATCATCCAGCTTCTCGCTGTAGTATGCCACAGGTCTGTCATCCTGACTTAAGACCCCTCCAACAACATACCCACTAGCGTCACACTTCACCTGGAAGGTCTTCTGAAAATCTGGCAGCACTAGAATTGGCTGCTCAGTTATCTTTCGCTTCAATAGATTGAAGCTTCTTTCGGCCTCGGTTGTCCACTGAAAAACCTTATGCCGCTTTTTCACAGTATCCATCATTGCAGCACTAATTCCACTGAAGTTTCGAATGAACTTTCTGTAGAAGCTTGCCAAACCGTGAAAGCTCCTTACCTTAAAAACATTTCTCGGCGATGGCCATTTCCTGATCACATCCACCTTCTTAGGATCCATCTTTAACTCATTTTCCGAGATCACAAAACCCAGATATATGAGTTCTGTCTGCATGAACGATCATTTTTTCAAGTTGATCAACAGCTTCTCCTACTGCAGTCTTCGCATCACAATGGCCAAATGCCTCAAGTGTTCAGCCTTGGTTTTGCTGAAAATTAAAATATCATCAAGATACACCACCACAAATTTGCCAATGAATTCCCGCAGGACTTCATTCATCAGCCTCATAAAAGTGCTGGGTGCATTTGTCAGCCCAAATGGCATGACCAACCATTCGTACAAACCCTCGTTTGTCTTGAATGCTGTTTTCCACTCATCTCCCTCTCTCATTCGGATCTGATGATATCCGCTTTTAAGGTCTATCTTGGAGAAATAAGTTGCCCCACTTAGGCAATCCATCAAGTCGTCCATTCTCGGTAATGGGAACCTATACCTGATGGTAATCTTGTTTATGGCCCTGGAGTCTGTACACATCCTCCAGCCTCCATCCTTCTTCGGACTCAGTACCGTCAGAACAACACATGGACTAAGACTTTCCCTCACTAGTCCCTTATCCTGCAGATCCTGAACCTGTCTCTTGACTTCCTCGTTCTCCTGAGGTGTCAACCTATATGCTGCCTTATTTGGCAAACTTGCCCTGGGTATGAGGTCAATGTGGTGACTCACACTCCTCATCGGTGGCAATGAACGCGACAGTTCATCCACGATGATGTCAGCAAACTCTCCCAGCAGTTGCTGAATCTCTTCCGGCAAGTCGTCCACTCTTGTGCTTGTCAAGACAACCCTCGGCTTCCTGACAACAAAGAACTATGGATCTTCATCCCTCTCCAGCTCTGTGAGAAGTTCTTTTCCACTCATGAGAAGTATGGTACTACTCACTTCCGGTTTCACTTCCTTATCCTTCCCCGGAAGCAGTGTATGTGTTTTTCCATCCTTCTCCAAGGTGTATGTGTTCATCCTCCCATCATGAACCACATGTCTATCATACTGCCAGGGTCTTCCCAATAATACATGGCAGACATCCATGGGTATAACGTCACATAGAATTTCATCCCTATAATCACCCATTTTAAAATTTACCAAGCATTGTTTTGTAACACATACCTGGTGTCCTTTCTGCAGCCACGTCACTTTGTATGGACTCGGGTGCTTTTTCGTTTTTAGCTCCAGTTTCTCCACCATCTCGGTCGAAACGAGATTATCTGTGCTCCCACTGTCCACTATGACCTTGCATTTCCAGCCCTTGGTCTTGCAAGTCGTCCAGAACAGTCTGCATCTTTGAGCTGTATCCTCCACCTCCTTCTCAGGTTTCAAGAGAACTTTATGTACTGTCAGTGACTTCCCACTTCCAGCGTCTTCACCTTCAGCATCACTCCTCTGTGCCTCAGCAACATGAGCGTTTCCTCTGTCCATTTTCCTCTCTGGACAGTCCACTGCTTTGTGACCATCTTTGCCACATGTGAAACACGTGATGACTCCTCCTCGACCTCTACCTCAACCTCGGTTACGAGGAAATGTATTGGCATCAGCGTAATCTCCTTGCTGATCCGGTCGCTGTCTCCTCGGCTCAACATTTTGCTGCCTCTGCTGTGAGGTTCCGCCCCTCTCAGCTTTCCCTTGAGGTTTCTTCCAATCCTCCTTGGGTTTCTGAGTTCTCTCTTGAACAACAACTTTGCCTCTGGGCTGGCTTCTGCCTCAGCCTCGCTGTCCCTGCTTGCGGCTCAGCTTCTCCTCGGCTTTCAGAGCCATCTGGTACGCTTCCTCAACTGTGCGAATGGTCAGCATGCTTAGCTCATCCTGAATATCATATCTGAGACCATTCAGATATCTCGCCACTTTTTCGTCATCACTCTCTCGATGACCTGCTTGAATATTGAGCCTATAGAACTCCTCGGTGTACTCTTTCACCGTCATCAACTTCTGTCTTAGGTTCTGCATACGCCTGAATAGAGTGATCTGGTAGTCCCTCGGAATGAACTTCGCCTTCATCTTGGCGATCATCCGATCCCAACTTTTGATTTTCTGTTTGCCTCTGGAACGCCTGTCTGCCTACAGCTCGTCCCACCATAAGGCTGCATGTCCCTTCATCTTGGTGACAGCATGCCTCACCTTCTTGTCCTCCTCGATGTCTTCATAATCGAAGTAGGTATCCAATGCTCGGATCCAATCCAGCAATTCTTCTGCATCCAGGCTTCCCTCGTAAGCTGGAATGTCCATCTTCACCTTGGCGCTCATCCTGGTGATAGCCTTGATTAACCGCTCATTTGCTGCATCTTCTGCTGCGACTCCACCTTGCGGTACAACCTCAGCTTCACCTTTGGAGTCACTCAGATCTCCTAGATTTACCGTGCGCCTCTGCGCTGCTTCCATATCTTCTATTCTAGCACAGAGATTTTGTATTTCTCTCTCCATTTCTACATTCTGTCCATGACTGCTTCTTTCCCTGGACACTTCCCTCTCCCCCTCTGGATCAGGTGATTGTCTACCTCTTCTTGGCGGCATTATGTCTTCTCTTCCTCTCTGCTATGGAAAACAGAGAAATCTTGGCTCTGATACCACTCCTGACGCAACTGCCCCTCAGCAAGCAGCCTGCTCCACCAGGACCTTCCTCGATCACGAGCCCTAAGAGTCTAAGCTCTTCCAACTCCCCTCGGAAGTCACGAGTCACCCACAGTAACTCCTTCGGCGATTTTCCCCTCCTTCGGAAATCGGGAAATTGCAACTCGGGAGTTCGCGTTTAACGCGAACACAATTCACATGCACAACCAAACCCCGAACCCCGATGGTCAACGGGTCAACACCCTTTCCTTATCGGGAATTTCCCTATCGGGAAATCGGAGGTTGTGGTGTCATGCGTCTCATGCAACACAAAACCCCGAACCCCGAAACTCTGACTGCACGCCACCTGTCTTCCACTTACTCTCGGGGCCCACGATGCCACGTCACCCTCGGGATTTCGTAGATCGCGAATCCAAAATGCAAAGTTCCTTTGGTGTCGAAAACCCCGAAACTCCGAACTCCGATATGCGGGATCTGATACCACGTGTCCCTCCGTATATCGACGTCTCCCGTTACTTCGGAAAATCGCAACTCGGGAGTTCACGGGGCATAGAACTCTTGTATCACAAAACCCGAACCCTGATTCCCCGATGCCACTTGTCAGCTTCCCGTGGTGAGGTCTCATGCCTTGATACCTGTCTCCTTCTCATTCTATCGGGAAATCGCGATTCAGGAATTATCGAGGTGTTGAACTCTCGCCTTACCAATCCCCGAATGCTGAAACTCCGAAGTCCGATGGACTTTGATTCCCTACGCCTGTGGTAGGGGTTATTTCTCGCACAGCTCCTCCTCGATCGGACGGTCCTCGGTAATTCGAGAAACTTCCCTAGAGTTTCACGCCGTCGATTCTCCTCCCCTTGAAGAATTTTCCGCTGCACCACCTTCGTCCTGTGTGAACTTCACTGGGGTCAGCTCCCGCAGCGAAACAAAAGAACTATCTCTCCTGATTTTTGTCCTTCCTTCTCCTTCAGAGGTTCTTTTGAACACACTCCCTGTGCTCGGTCTTCAAATACCTCCAAAAGTGTTGAAGTCTTCTGGCCCTTGTGCATTCACGCTCGCAACAGCTTCGACTTCTCCCTTCTCAGACCTGCTACTGAGGCTCGAATTCGACCTGCACTCACCTGCACGGCTCGAATAACTTAACCCAACTCTGAACAAAGTGAGAGCAAAGGTTCAACTACTTAGCCTCCTCGACGCACCCTATGCGGAGGTATTCAACTGCACTCGATGCAGGAATCTCCTGGCCTAAGCAGAGAAACAATTGAACCTCATTCTCTCAGGTCTCTAACCTGATATGCAATCACATAAGCAGCATATAAAGGATAAGCATAAAAGGAAGCAAACATGCATAAGCACAATATCAGCAACACACAGAGATCAAACACATCCATGAAATTGAATCAAAGCTCTTCCCATTAATTCAATATCTGTACATGGAGTTTTTCTTCACAAGCTCTCTGCTCTGCTCTCCTCTTGCTCCTGTATGAATGAGAATGATCCGAATGATACAATGTACAAAGGAGGGTGCCTATATTCCATTTTCCCTCTCGATAACAAAACTGTCTAATCTACAGTCAATTATTCTATCTATTTGTATTAAATCTAAGTAAATGCCTCAACTACCTAAGGACAAGAGCTTATCCTCTCAAGGTCCGTTACAATCTAGAAGTGCACTTCATCACATCACGTATTAATGTTTGGCGCAACCACATTAAAATGTTCCACATTAAAAGGTTTCAAAATTTGAATGCTGTTGCTTTCCAACTGTTCCTTTGCTTCCATGCGCTGGCTCGCTTGATCAAGATGTGGATGCTCCTGCATCACAGTTCAACTACCTAGACAAAGGAAAAAGACTGGGCGGGGCAGGAAACGTAGGGCAGAGAAAGCAGTGAGTAATTCCATTTCATTATTGTGGAGTTGGCTATGTTTATGAAAGTGGATAATCCTTTAATCGATTCAACGTCTCAGAATTTCCAGAACATTCATGAGAGTTATTCATCTTTACTCAAACTGCTGGATAAAAACCAGAAAAGGCTGATGAAAATGATAAAATTATTGAACGAATATTAATAGTTAAATATTCAGTGACTTTTAATTCAATTGCAAATGAATATACTAGGTTCTAATCTTCAATAATAACTATTACTACTATTAGTTATTCTGACTTTTGGTGCAGTTGCCAATGCATATACTAGTTGTAGTTATATTGTACAATGAGTTTGTCAATATGCCTTCTCTGAATCCCGCGTTTCATGACACTTTAAAAACATATCCTTATCCGTTTCAACGTGAAATAAAATATCTTAGGGAAAAGTGTACTCATTTGAATTGAATTAGGGTGTTGCTTGAATTGAATTTGGATTACTGAGATACACTATTTTATATATTGTGCTTATAAGCTACATGTGGTGCTACATGTTTGGTATTGTTTGTTTGATGCTATATACTATATGGGCACAACCAAGGGCATGGTTTTTTTGAGCTATGTGTGTGGTTCTACATGTTTGGTATTGTTTATTTGATGCTATATATTATATGGGCACAATTTCGGGCAACTAGCTAGCAAATTATGATTACATTCATGGTGTTAATGTGTCCAGATACTGACCTCTTGTTTTTCTGATTCATTGAGAAGAATTGGTCATTCTTTCCTTTGTTGAAGTGATTCAAGTAACCCAGGAGCACATTTTTACACAATCTCCCCATTTGCACATTTAATAAGGTAATACTAATCAAATGTCTGTCTTCGACCATCTGTAAGGGTTTCCAATTTGTTCGTTTGTTTTATTTTCATAATATTGAAATTTTGTAGGTAGCATGAATGCTTAGAGGTTAGCATTGTTTCTTTTACAGGATTTTCCAAATGTCTTCTAATCATTTGGTGTTTTCTGACATACGTACATAATAGAGGCTTTGTATGAGGTTTCATGTTTTAGTGACAAACGAAATTCAAAGCTAAATTCAAGACAATCATTTGACCTTCTATTTCTCCTGTAAGTGCCTTCTGCTAGGAAATTAGGTTCCATACTATGTTTTTGTGTGTGATTCAAGTAATAGATTTCTTTCTGTGAGATTATCAGGATTTACTTCTCAGTCCATGTGTCAAATACCCACTGCGTAAAATTCCGGATTCCATCCTCTTCCTTCTATGTATTAGTATTGTGCCTTTTGGAAATAAAAAAAGAGGCTTACTACGTAAAACTATGGATTTGATTTTCTCCCTTTTATATCTTAGAGCATAGTGCATTCTAAACTCAAAAATATGTCTTTAGCTCATTGTAAATACATAGCTATCTCATCTCGTAATCTTCCACAACAGAAAAGAGGAATTTTTACATTGCATATTTAGAACAAAAAGAGAGCTACATATATAAAAGAATATAAAATATTCTTTTAAAGCAGAAAATAGTGTCAAAAGTACATAACTAAAACAAATACAAAAGTTACAAAAACACAAAATCTTTAGACATGGAAAGAGAAAATTTATGAAGCAGGAAAGAGAAAAGATAGTCAAGTGTATACAGATGATGTTGCTGCATTGATGATTAAGTTTTTTTGAAACCAACATTGCTCTATGGTGTATTGATGATTAAGTTTAATTGTAACCAATATTGGTCCATGGTACCTTAACCTTAAAAATGTAAAAAAGGTAAAGGGAAGGAAGGAATATAAAGAAGAAATTATTTTTCAAGAGGAAGAAGGAATTATGAGTTTTGGTAAGGAATTCTTTAAGAGAGACTAAAAAGAGCCATTATCATCACTCAACAATAATGTCATAAGAAGTGAAAATGGGTGCTTAATGTAGACATTTATGAATATGGAAGATACTTTAATGAACAGGAATATGCAGAGAATTCAAGGATGAATTTACATTTGCAAGGAAAAAATACAAAGTCATAAACATAATTTAAGTACATAAACAAAACCAGGTCACTTTTAATGTGTAAAATAAGTGCAAAAACATAACCATGGAAAGTGTATAGAGTAATGAAGTGTCTATCAATAAGAACTAAGTGGTAGTGCAACTAATGTTGTATATGTTGGGTTTCAGATTCAATGGTATAGAAAGTGTGAAATAAATGCAAAAACAAAACCATGGCAAGTGTAAAGGGTATTGAAAAAGATAATATAGTGCTTCGGGATCGCAATGGAAACCCTAAGAAAATGATCTCTTGCCACTACCAACGCCTGCAACGATTCTCATTGGGATCCTTCCCACATTGTCTCAGCCTAGGGCAGATCTTGGACCTCGGTATGCCTTGGTTATTCATTTAGAGAAGAGTTTTTCTTAGCGCCCAATCCTCACCAAGATCCCTCCATCCACTGGTGTTTCAATATTTTGGAAAGGAGGGCCTTCCCTCATCGTGTCGCAACTTGCTCCAAGACTACTGCAGGCTTTCCCCTTTTTTGTGAAGACCCTCGCGGGTTCTTCTCTCTACCTACACACACATGATTATGACTTTGTGTTTGCACTTAAAGCCCAGATCCACTAGGCGACACAGATTCCACCTTGATTTCAAAGACTCATCTTTGAAGGCCAACAACTCATGGATGGCTCTCTACTACAAGGTTATGGGAATCTAAAGAATGCAACCATTTCTCTTGTTTCTCATCTACGTGGAGGTGTGCCATCCTCCACTCAGCTAAGATATTACAAGCATGCTGTGAAAACAGGGCTTTCTGCTCCTTTGGGTCCAAGGCTGAAGCTTATGGAGCAAAGGCGCATTTTGGTCCTGCCTTCATTGTGGAGCAATCCATAGAACCTCCAACAACAGTGGTCGAAGATCCCCATGTCTTTCCTATGATTTTATCTACCAGCAAAAATCCCTCATCTGTTGTTTCAACGGGCTATGGCCCTCGACTTTTGCGCTAAGGGAAAGGGTCATTAGGACCTGGTCATCAAATCATGAGTTGTTCTTATGCTCCAAAGGGTTCTTCATTGCTAACTTTTCCATAAAGGAGGACTGCCAATGGATGTTGGAGCAAGGTCCATGGTTTTGGGGTAGATCTGGTCTTTCCATGCATAAATGGCTCCCTTCTTTCAACTCATTGACCATAATTTCTATGCCTAAACCGTTTTGAGTAAGACTCCCTAATTTACCTTTTCATTTTTATACTCCAGATTTTTTACCTACCCTGAGAAATGCATTGGGTAGGTTTATCAATCTTGACATAGATCATATACCGAAAGGCTTCATCACCTTTTCCTGCATTTGTGTTGAAATCGACCTCATTCAAGGGCTACTAGATAGGATTCTTATTGATTGGACTAAGGATGAACCTTACACACAGTTGGTCGATTATGAGAACAATACCTTCAGGTGCCATTCTTGTCAGCAAATAATTCACCTTTAGGAAGCATGTCCTTTATCCTCAGCCCCATTCTCATCCCCTAGGGCACGAAAAAGGGCTAATGGATGGCAAGACCCAAAAATTCACAAAATCTAGTCGAACTCTTCATCTAATAGCAAGAAACATCACAAAGAAACTCTAGCTCCTTTGCCATCTACAACACCATCACAGTCCCTGACAAATGAACAACAACCAACTGCAGACTCAAAACACCAGCCTTCGACATTAGAACAACAGCCTGAAGGTTCATAAATTTTGACTTCGAATCCCGCAGTCCAGCCTTTGAAAACTCCCCCTGAAAAGGATGAATCAAATAACATGATCATGGTCACAACCCCACTCTCAGGGGATCAGAAATGTCCTCATGAATCAGATAATTTAGATAGTGATAAGGAAGCACCCTTACCTTCAATAGCTCAAGTCTCTGGCATTTCCTCAGACCATCTACTTTGGTGGCGAAGGCAGCTGAGCCTATATGTTCCTTTGGTTGTATTGATGTAGGTAAGAAAAAAGGTAGAAAGGATCCTCTCCGGTCAACACAATGACCCAACCCTTTCTCCTTGTTTTTGTAATGTTTCATCTTGTTATGCTCATGTATTCATCGTGGTTCTCTTCTAGCTTATGTTAGTCTTCATTGTTCCCCCTGTATTATTTCTAGGGGGTCTTTTGCTCATTGTCCCGTTCCTTACAAGCAAGGCTATCAACAACTCTCTGTATCACTATGTTCATTTTTCTTTTCTTGGTTGAATAGAAGGATTTTCATCTAGCTTACCAAAAAAAAAAGTGTAAAGGGTATTGAGATGGCTATCAATAAGCACCAGGTGGTAGAGCAACTAATCTTGTATATGTTGGGTTTCAGATCCGTGGCATATATCTGAAAATAGATATGGCTTATAAATGGTATATATCTGAAAATAGATATGGCTTGAACATGAAATGTAACTTTAATGGGACTTTACTTGTCTCCCATATAGTATACAATATTATACCTTATTTTCCTTTCTTAAATGTTCATAAGCTCTTTTGCTAGAGATTTCATGTAAAATTTTGATTAAGATGATCAATGAAACAATTTTTTAAGATGTGTATTGAGCTAATTTAAAATTGTTTAAGGAAAAGTCTACCCAGGAATATTCAGGGTATCCATATGTGTTCACACTATTTAAATGTGCTCTTGGGCTAGTCTATCAAGCCCATTAATTAAACCCCATGGTACTATGATCCTCACAATCAATGGTGCAAGATTTTTCTCACTTCTTCTTCTCAAAATAAGGTAACTCAACTTTCTTTACATATATCCCAGCTACATTAATTTTTTTATGTTCATTTCAAATACAGGTCTACTGAAATTTTAAATATTGATGAGAAATTCAGTGAGATCACGTAAGTGTGTGTTGATACACCGTCTTAGTCCGTGTGTTTAGTTGATGAGGACACTGCCTTTATGCCCCGATCCATGAGGACACTGCCTGGACAATTAAGAGAACAATCCTACATGCATCCACATGCCCTTTCTTTTTCTCATGTCCATTATTGGTGAACAATATCTTTATCCAATGACTAGATTGTAACCAACAATTTAACCAACGGATTCCATATCAAATATCCACAGTTTTTTTTCATAAATGTTTCAATATGATTCCAACATTAATGGGTTATGGCACTAGCTATTTCCATGTGCAATATTCCTGGTGTTGCATGCCTCCACACATTTCTTCTATGACAATCAATGTTCACAATTCAATTTTGCCTCTACTTGCATTGTTAAGCTCAATGAGTTTCTCAATCCTCTTATCTCCTCCAAGGTTCATGATGCAATGGATGCGATAATAAGTTGTTCAATTGTTCTTATATACTCCTCTCATCTTCTTAGAGATCATACTAAACACCTATAACAACAACGCCTCTATTGCGTTGCATTGGAACTAACACACACAAAGTTATTTCCCCTTGGGATTGGTAACACTGCGAACATGTAATGGAATTTTTTTTCTATGCTACATGCTTCCTTCTGCTACTTGACCTTCTGTTTCTTGCTACTCTCTGCAGAACCAATCCAGCTCTCCTAGCGAACCCCAAGAAGATACTTATGTGAACCCCACCTCTGGCCTTATGTGAACCATCCAGTAACTCCTAGCGAACCTTCAGACAACCCAACACCTACAACTACCCTTAGCGGCCTCCTTGCCTAGCATGACTTTCTACCAGTGCTATTCAGGACCTAAGAGAACCTCGACCCAACTACCTTTCGAGAACCTTATCTCCAAGGTGAGAGAAATTTATCTATCTTCTCGAGAGAACTTCGGCACATAATCATTCAAGGAACACAGATTGCAATTACAAGTAGAAACGAGAATCATAACATACGCACAATTCAGAGACAATATTCAGAGAACATAATACGCTTACGGAAGTCTTTTTATATTAAAACAAATTGCTTGAAGCTCTGATGCCAGAGTATGCAATATTGAGCAGGATGCCCAGAGAAGAATGCTCATATTCGCTCACACAACAAACTTACAGACTTATGCAAGATTGCATACACACAGAATGACACAAAAGCTCAGACAGAAGGGAGCTTTAGAGGACTCGGATAACTTACAGACTCAAAGATGACTCGAAAAAAATCCCTCCTCAAGAATGAGCTCCTTATCTCCTTATATACAAATTTGTGGAGGAAGGAATCATCTCGAAGATGAGACTCGACATGACTTTAGGTCCTACATGTTTTCTACTAAATCTGCTTTAAGGATTTGGCGGTAGTAATCATGCAATATTCTTCCGACCAAATCAAAGCCTTTATTCTCCATTAAGAAAAAGTAGACTAAATAGTAGATTTGACGGGGTAGTCGTGCAAGATTCCCTGACCGGAAGACAAACATGAAATGACACGTATAGAGGAATCTTGGAAATGCGGATCAAACCACACCAAAAGTTGTAGAAGTGCTCCAAGTTTCCAAGATGCCCATTATTATTTTAAAGTACTCATTATTACAAAGTGGATGTTGGTTACGGAAACCCACTAAACCTGAATGACACCACTGTCGGCCATTTAGACATGAATAGACATGAATTACACTGTGGAGGTTGGCATCGTCAACCCACGGAAACCGACTGGCACCATTTGTCGGCCAGTAAGACTTTTACTCCATTGGTTGCTCATGAAAATGTCTGAAGCGATCTGGATCCCAATGTTGGGTATAGATTTCTTGGTACATTTCAGGATCTTCATCTTGTTGTAAGACATATCGAGTTCTGATAACCCATGGATGTCTTTCTCTGACAAAAAACATTTTATAATCATTTTCAGAAAACTGCTCAAGATTATGAACATTTTCTGGAAATCTCCTATTAGGGAACAAAAAAATTCTTGCAGTATCGATGACGTCTGGATGTATGGCACTTGAATTTAATCCAAACTTTTACCACCATTCTAAGAGCCATTCTGGTTCAGGAAATTGGACGAAATGCACAGAAAATATGATCATGCAGTAATAATATCTGTACCTGTCAGTCCATAAACAAACATTATCCCACATGGCTTTATATTGAAAATAATTTATTTCAAATAGTCTTTCATTTGGAACTTGATGTGGCCATGATTGCAAATCTCTCATTCTGTTGATTTGGAAAAAGTTCCATGCTGGAGTCTGGTTCCATGTTTGGGTTTGTTGACAGAACCAGTTTCTGTTTGCAGATCTGATTCTGGTTAAATCTCCCATTTCTACCAGCTTTTGTCTGGATGCAATGGTGGATGCTTGATGCATATGGCCTATCACATGTTGTGGCAGAATAACATGGATGCTGGTATTTCTTGAAAAACCTAGGAGACCAAACTCTACTCCTTCTGACCATCTTAACTGCCATTGAGGCACCCAATTTTCTTTATATGTTTCCCAACTGGTGTTATCATCTAGATACTCAGTTGTTGGACCATTTTTGTTATCATCCCAAGTATTTATTATCACCATACTCTTTGAACAATAAGCAATTTGAGCATGTGATTTGGAAATGAAGGCCAAAATTTTTCTTTTGGGTGGATGGCCATTAATACTTGGTAAGGTGATAAAATAACCAGGTTCACCTTTGGAATTTTGACAAGAGCCATGTGGCTCTACAACAGATAGGAAAGGAGTTCCTAAGATGCAATCTACTGGTAATTCTACTCATAAAAATTTCATTCCTAGAGCGTATTCATCAAACAATAAAACTCCTTTGGGAATTTCATAATCCATATCAGTAGATATATTTCCCAAACATATGACAGAGTAGCTACTAGGAAGCCAATATTTGCAAGGAATCAAGTCTTTATGCACCAAATTCATGTCTGAACCTGTGTCTAATAGTGCTTTCATCTGAAAAATTTCAGAATTTATTTCTAACTCGATCCTTACCTGATATTTTTGAAACCGAATAGGCAATATCTTCATTGTTGTTAGTCCTTGGAGTTGGGCTGCAGATTTTGGATTCTCAAAAGGTGCATCTTCTAAAGGTGGTGGTTTAGAATCCAATTGTTCTTTAATTTCTCTGATCTCTTGTCTTTCCCAAGAGTCTATTTTGAAGCTATATTTAGACTCTTCTTCCATTTTCTTCAGTTTTTCTTTTAATTCAATAACTTCTTTTCTTAAGAGAATCATTTCTCTAGCCAGGTCTGTTACTGAAGTATTATGCAATTTTGCTTCTCTATTATTTTTGATAATTTTTTTTGTGTTTTTATCAAAAGAAGCATCTAAGAACAAAGGTTCTCTCTTGGAAGATTCACCATACTTTGTCCTTTGTTCTGTTTTGATTGTTTTCAAGAATGTCTCAAGAAGTGAATTTTTCATATCACCTTCTGGTAAGGCTTTGATTTGTGCCAACATTTGTGCTTCTTGATCTCCCATATTACTGAACATGCAAACTTTTATTTTTCGTCGGGGTTCTGGCTTTGGTTCAGATTCAGAGCTTTCTGAATTTTCTGTACATGAGCAGAAATTTGGATTTCTACAGTTACAATCTTGATTCATCAAGATTTCTTCTTCTGAGCTATAATCAAACTCAGAGGTGCTAGTAGATTCTGAACAACATCCTTGTTGTAATAGATGTACTTCTTCTCTTTTTGGGAAAGGATGGTGTGGGCACTGGTTTGTTTCATGATAAATTGCCCCACATCTATTACAATGTAATCTTAAGGCTAACTGTTTTCTAGCCTGAGCTTCTTTGGCCTTTTGTTCAGAATATTTGCCTTTTGACATTCTGGAATCTTTGTTCTCTGGACAATTGTGTGCAATATGTCCATCTTTTCCATAGATCCAACACTGTACTTGATGTCGATCCTGATGAGAGTGAGATTTTAATTTGATATCCTCTGGCTCATAGTAGTGTGTTCTGGGTCTGTACCTGTATTTGTATTTCTCTTTTTTCTTTTCTTTGAATTCTTTTTTCTTTTCTTCCTGATAAGGTTTGTAATATATAGGCCATACTTTTCATAGATGGATTTTTGGTCTGGTAAATGAGATAACTTATATACAGAGTTGTGGACTTTCATATTTACACACAACCTGATTAAAGATTTGGTAATGAGAGAATAAATTTCTCTCCATGTATACATCTCATAAGGAAGTTTAAAAACTTCCTGCATCTTTAAATACTCAACAAACTTACTGGGTATGGCTGTCAAGTAAACTTGTTTCGACAAGAGATTTTGACTGTCTTGAACCTCAAAAATTCTTTGGGTCCAATCCTTATGAAATTCTTCATATTCAGACATCTTTCTACATTTCATATTCATAAGGATTAATTCATGCTTGTCTGCCAATTCAGATTTAGTACCACACCAATGTTCAAGAATTGCAGTGGTTAGAGCTCCTATCATATTATTATGTGGAGTCCCATCAGTGTGATAGACTATATCCCCTTGTTCATCTCTTAGAACTTCTGCCACCATCTTAGCAATCATAATTGGAGAAGAGATTACTTCCCACCATTTGCTCAAAGTGACTGTAAAGCACTGGATAATAGACTTGCATGCTTCAACCTCTGATTTTCCTTTCATGCACATGATCTTGTATGAGACATACATTCAGTCAATCATTTGTCTAATCTGTCCAATAGACAGATTGTCAATGTTCCATTCTTGGAACCAATCTCCAACAAATGTTTGGCTTTCAGGTAATTTCCCTTTTCCCAATAAATCTGGTGCTGGAGGTCTACTTGTATGGTGAGGGATGTTTTCATAGGTAGGTCGTTGGATGGATACCAGTGAAAGGTTTTCTTTTGATGATTAAGATTCTGGATCATTCTTTTCTGAAGGAAAGTGATGAGAAAATTTCTTTGGTATTTTTGTCTCTTCAGGCTTATATACAGGAGACAAAATTGATATAGGATGATTTGGAAGGATGAAGGGATCAGGGATACGTTTATCAGGGACACTATCCTTTTTCTTAATTTCTAACAAGGACTTTCCCATCTTAGAGAAAGCGTTTCCTAGTCCTTCCATTAATTCCTCATGGTTTTTTGTGGACTCTCTAGATTTGCAGAATAATTCAAAAAGAGCAATGTCCATTTTGTCTTTGACATCTGTGACTTTGTCTTATATTTCATTGACAGAATGGACTATAGTATTTGTTGAAACTTGTAAATCTATAATTTGTCCTTTTATGGTATAATCATTTGTCACAAATGTGTGAGTGGCCATGCCTCTCAAGGCAGTATTAGTCCAGTTTATTTGTTCAGCTACTGATTGGACTCTCTTGTCAATACCAGAAAGCTGGATAGCTTCCTCAGAAAGTAGCAGAGGAACTGCTTTTACTTGTCTATTATTATCTTCAAGGACAATGCCCTTGAAGGGAGGAAAAGTAGAATTTGATTCTACAGTTTGACCTTCAATACTTTTCCATTTGTGTTTGGGAGATATTTCAGAGCTTTCTCCCATCATCTGGACTTCAATCTTCTGGTCTAATTTCCTCCATTCAAAGAAGGAAATCCAAATATTCTTTTCTGTCATATATGTCTGCCAGAGATTTCACAGTTTTGCTTTTTCTTCATCTGGTGTAGAAATATTGAAGTCATTTGTATTAGGATTTGTAAACAAATCCCAGTTTAACATATTTTTGATCCAAGCTTCTTCGATGGATCCCTTTTGACACCCTTTAATAATAGAATGACATTTGTGTATTTCTTCTATAGAAGGTCTTTTCATGTCTTCAGGTAAAGGGTTTGAGAATCTGCAATCAGGAATAACCTGATCACATTGTTCAATGTATCCCAACCCATACTTTGGTGTTCCAGGGGGTCTCATGCCTTTATAAATATCTTGCAGTCTTGGATCTAGAGTTTCTATTGTAGGCATATAATGTATCATCAAGCATAACTGAGATTCAGAAGTAGATACAGAACTTTCTACACAATTTTGTACAGATATAAAGCAAACTGAAGAAGAATCCATTATGTGTTGTAGTAGAGATTACTATAACTGCATAGAAAAGCAGGGCGTTTAATCTTAGTCTTCTGTTCCGGAGAAAGAAGATTTCAGATAGGCTCCTGGCTGACTGTTCAGGCAGAGACTAGTAACTCTTTCCGGAAGTCGCAGAAGTGGAAACCTTGTCTTTCAAAGGCCCGAAAATTCTGATACAGCTTCAAAGTGAGTCGCAAGAGTGGAAACCTTATCTTTCAAAGGCCCGAGACTCTTGATATGGCTCGGGATTCTTTATTAACACTATCACACAGGAGCACTAAAATAAACTTAACAGAGCGAATGGCCTTTAATGTCCCAAATGAATATTAATGCTAGGTTGGCAAGCTTGACCAATAGGTTCGAGGAGTGATTTTGTGTATATAATTTTATTTTTTGGTTCTGAACAAAACCCTCGCTGCTTTTGATATTAAAATTATATTTATATTCAATGCAATGATTGCATAAAATGCAACAAAACCCTCGCTGCTTTAGAAATTTCTAAAAAACATGAAAGTAATGAAATAAAATTATATATTCTTAGTAGTCACTATCTTATCAAATAGAAATGATGGAATACTATTCACGGTATGGAATACTATTGTCTTATCAAATAGAATGATGGAATACCGCTATAGAGATAAAACGATTTATTACGCCGATAGGCGTCCCCCCTATCAGACTTGCACGATTAATCATGCTTTTAATTACTAAATTTAATCTAATGGTCAGGAAATCAAGATGCTGGCATATTCTTCGTCTTACATCCAAATCAATGAATAAGATTGCAAGAACTAACTCCCTTGCATTTATAAAATCATGCGTTTATCATGTTTACTTTTTCACTTTTACAAAACATAATTAAAAATTTACTAGGTCAACTTATCAATTGCCACGATTATGATTTAGTAAATGCAAACAAAATTAATTCAATTTAACATTTAGCTCAACATTTAGCTCTTTAGTTTTAACATTTACCCAGCCTCAATTATCTCTTCATGTCCGCCAGGTTTGGATGCGCGTGGCAATCTCCCACTTACGTTTCATATTTACTTGGAATCTCCCATAGCTGTATGGATCACTCTACTAGAAGCACGTGGCAATCTCCCACTTACGTTTCATATGGATGCGCATGGCAATGGAATATGGATCACAGGTGTTATTTACTTGAAATGGATGCGCATGGAAATGGAGCACCAGGTGTCCTAGAAGTGGTGTTTAACTATTCCACGAGATGTATCCGCCCTTTCTCGATGTATCCGTCATTTCACTTTTCCACGAGAGGCCAGCGAGAGGAGTGGATTAGCCTACCGTTTCACTATGCCACGAGACGCCGAGAGGAGTGGATTAGCCTGCCGTTTCACTATGCCACGAGACGCCAGGGAGAGGAGTGGATTAGCCTGTATATTGTTCATGCC
>ML783293.1:323877-341941 GCA_009831015.1 Picea engelmannii
AAACTTGCGGTGATGATATAAGCTTCCTCCTTGAAGGATGAGAACTTGGCTCTACAAGTTGACCTTCTCCTCTTGTGAGTTTCAACCTTGTGAGAATCAGAAAACAAAACACTTGCAAATAATCAAGTCTTCAAAAACCTATGTTCTGATACCAACTTGATCTGAAAATGATAAAGACTTGTATTCTTGAAATTATTTGCAAGTAAAATTTATGTGTTAAAATGAAAATGGATCAACTTTGCAACACAAATTTAATAGGATTTACTCATTCAAGATGCATATAAACAACATCAATAATAGTGAACAGAAAACAAATAACACAACAAATGATAAAGGAGTTCACCCCTCTCTTGGGCTACATCTCTTGGTCCAAATTCCAATGGATCATTTGTACTATTTTATCAAAGTGCTCAAAAATGTTCTTTACAATGCTCAAAATGACAAATAGACTTCTCCAATGGCTTTAGAACATCCAAGAACCCCTAGCTGGGCTTTTTCGGCACCTCGTTTGGCCAAAAATTGAAGAAGATAGGCTTCCTGGAAGTCCCCCTTCAAACTTGTTGTCTCTGCATCTACAAAACACACCCTTGTTGGCTCAACCTAGCCCACACACATATTTAAGCATAAAAACTTAGCACCGGATGCAACCGTGTGAACCGTGCAAACTGTAGGATGGTTACGGGCGCACCTAGCCCCTAATCATCAAGGGAAAGGTCATATGACCCATGTGACCGCACGTTTAAAAATAAGGGCCAAGAGTTTACATAACCGTTTGAACCGAATTTAAATCCAAACCAAACGCATACCCGCTCGTGCCACGATATAACAATGGTCATATGGAAACAAAATATGTGACCGGGGGCTAGGGCTAAGCCCCAACCCAGACCCCCGCACCAACATACAACAAACTCAAATTCAAATAAATATGAAACCATATATATAACAAGGAATATGGTGTGGCATGTTGGCAATGCAAACTTTACAAAGGTTATACGTGGGTGGAGGTCATGGGGTTGAACCCGGTGGACTCCAAGAAATTTTTATACAAACAACCAATAATATGGGGTCACGTGGTAGTCCATGATTGGGCCACGTGGCACCGTACAACCAACCACAATCTGCCACATGTCGCAATACCATTCATCCACATCTACCAATTGTCTACCACTCGGCTCTACCACGTGTTGTATGGACTGCCACATCAGCAACCGTACATACTGGACAGACTGTACAGTCAGCATCCCTTTTTTTTGCCTGTTTGTCATTTTGAACAGAATGCGATATCTCTTGCTCCCAATGTCTGTTTGAACCCAAACGATTTGTGTTGGGTTCGTAACGACGAGGCCTACGCTCTCGTTTGATTTGAAGCGATTCCAAGCACTTTAAATTTTTGAGCAAATACGTCATGAGAAAAATGAAATGTTTCTCCTAAAAAATAAAAAAACATGCAAAAGAAAACACGTACATATAAATGTCCTACTTGTTGAGATATTTACACAAGTGTGTTACAAATTATACTATATTCCCATGGCACTCTGTGTACTTCTCCCTTCAAGTGACACTATGGTACTCCCCCCCAATCTGTATGTTACCCCATAGGGAGTACCCAGTTTTTTTGGACCTTAATTAATTAATGGCATTGAATGGGCTTGGAAAAAGGATGCATTGAAAACAAAGGTGCAACACCCCCTCTATGAAGGCACCAAGGGTGATTTTAAGGATGGAAATTTATTTTAAAATGTAGAAACCTTGGCGAATCTTACCGATCCTTCATATGTCAACTATAAATGTTTGGCGATATTTTCGTAAAAATATTCAAATTTCTAAGTTTTTTATATAGTTTTTATAAAATGTTGGCGATTTTTAGGGTAAAATAATTATATCCTATAGAATTTGGGCGAATCATTTTTAAAATAGCGAATCTCATTTTTGGAAAAACCATGGAAAATTAGCCCATGAGCGAAATTTAGCCCCTAAAATCATCCTTGGAAGGCACCCATAAATGAGAAACTACAGTCCCTTGTATGTCATGAAACCCATGCCCAAAAGTCTTTCCCTTATCCACTTTATCTTCTCCACATGGCTTAGAGAGGGATTCACTTGGGAAATACTCCTTGACTTAAGGAATGACTCACCCAATAGGTCACTTTGTCAAGCCTCCCATACCTAAACTTGGCTAATTACATAACATCGTTGAGCACTTGTTTAGTTTGATGAGGTGGTTTTTGGTGCACATTCTTGGGTGGATTTTTTATTGACTTGATTTAATTATTATGATGCATTTGAATTGACATACTTGGAGTTCACATTCATTATCTTTGCAGGATCTTGCTTGGTGGGCAGCTTTGGAAGAACAAGACTAGATTGGGCTGCCTTGGGGCATGCAGCCCATAGGTTGGATACCATGGCTTGCACAAAAGATGATGATTATAGCCTTTGGAGGCTTTATAGACACCATGGAGGATCTCACCTAGACCCTACAAGCCCAATGATCTACCTTTTGAGGCCAAAACGTCATTTTGAAGGGCTTGACGTCACCCTAGGGCTAGGGTTTTGGTGGTGATGATTGGTTTTGATGGACACTTGGAATTTTTGAAGAGGAGGACCCTTTGATGATCCTAGCACATGAAGGAGGAGCCTTAGAAGGCCCAACGACCTCCTCCCTTTTCTCAATGACTTGCTAAAAGTGTCAAAAACGTCACCCAAGAGAGGGTTGACATCATCTTTAGAGTTTCTTATGTGCAATTTTTAAAGTTAAATTTTAATTTATGATGTAAAGGGGAAAAATAAAGGGAAACATATCCCTTGTTTGTGGATTACCCTAAGTTAAGTGTATGAACACATTTTTATAAGAATTGTATAAATAGAGATCAAACTCTTGTCATTTTATCATATCTCTCCCATTGTGAGAAGACTATTTGGCTGAAATTTGCGCCCCTCTTGGGAAAAATCATTCTCTCTCTCTCTCTCTCTCTCATGTGATATGGTTTGTATATTGTCTAATGAAGTGAAGTGGTGTGCTACTCTTGTAGGCTCTTTCTCTTGCTTTGGTTTTGAAAATTTCTTGGCAACTAGGGTTTTGTCTTGGCATTTCTTGGAATTGGTAAGGAAAATCTACACTTTTTTATGTTTATTTCTTGTTCCATGGTTGTTTTTGGCCATATTATTGGAGGAGTATAAGGGAATACACCGTTTACAAAGTTTAATCATTATTTTTTTTTGAAAAGGTTATTGCAAAGGTTGTTAGGAGGAGTAAAAGGGTTTACACCCTCCTAGACTTTACCTTGTTAGGGTTACTATCTCAAAGAAGTGAAAGGGCTTACACCCCTTGAGATTTAGTAGGTCTAACATAATAAAAGAAGACTCTATAAGCCATTTGGAAAGGAACTAATAGTTTATTGCATTGGTGAAATAAATTGTTTTCATTGGTAAACATAATTTTGAGACACATTGAACCTGGTTGGAATGATCAACACATGAGAAACACCATGGTGTTCTACATGTCAAGGATCTCATCGAGAGGATGAATGTACCAAATGTGATGAAGATTCCCATGATACTATGAACTTAATGGACATGATCTATAATTTCCAAGAAGAATATATCACTAAGAACATATCGATGAAGTTAGAAAAAGAGGAGCCAGAGAAGGACAAATTCGAGTGCTAAATCAGTTAATAGAGGATCAGAGAAAAGAATTGAGGAAAAAAGAAATTTTGACATATGATAGGAGGAATAAGACCTCAAATACTCTGCCAAAACCTCCAACCCCACCTCATCCATAAGTGGGATCACCTCTTCCATATACAAATAAGGTGGTCCCACCACCTCCACCTACAGTCCTTGAGTTGCTCCCAGATCCAACTTCAGCAGAAGAGGATATTCAGTTGAACATAGACATGTCGGTCATGTTTGGGAAGTTGAATATGGTAGTCCCTATTATAGAATTGTGCAAGCTCTCCTCTGTAAGGAAATAATTCTTGAAGTTATTGAACATACCAGTTGAAAAGGAGGATCCTCCAATAATTTTGAATACTATGTATCTTGAAGGACAAAAGGATGAAAACTCTCCCTTCTGTCTTTCTTTGGGAATAAATGGTCTCCGTGTGAACAATTGTATGCTAGAATCTGGGGCATCTGCAAATGTAATTTCCTTAAAGGTGATGGGAAAACTCAGTCTGAAGACAACCCAACAATATGGGAATGTTTGTGGCATTGATTCCAAGAAGTTCAAGGTTTATGAACTTTGTGAAGATGTTGAAGTTTACGTGATTGATTTTCCTCATATCAGCCTCATTATGAACATAGTGGTGATTGATGTTCTAGATGCTTGGGGAATGCTTCTATCAAGAAGTTGGTTCAATGTTCTTGGGGGTTTTCTCAGTATGGATCTCACCCATGCACATATTCCCATGGGGGATGGTACTTTTCAGATTCTATATAGTCAGGAGAGAATTGAGAAGCATGTAATGGATCCCAACAATCCTGATTACACTAGTGATTGTGACTTTGATGTATGTCTCTAGATCATTGAGTATGATCCATGGGACTTTCCTTTTGCACAGGAAGATTCCATAGATACACTACTTCCATGAATGAATGAATATAAGGACAAGCTTGCAAAGTTCCAAGGGAAAGAACTAGGAGACATCAAGATATTGAAGAAGGAAGAAGATAAGGAAAACAAGGAATGTGATAAAGCCATTAAGGATGTAGTCAACAGAGAACCTCCTTGTTATCCTTACATCGAGAATATACCTTACATCAACTACATTGAAGTAAGTCTTGTGTTCATGTGGGATAAGAGGAAGGGAAAGCCTAAATATGACCAACAGGATGATGGCTCTTGGTTTGGCCCTTACATCATCAAAAAGAAGTCTAAGAAAGAGAAATATTGCTTGACAACCTTGGATGGGAGAAAGATTCCATTACTAGTGGAAGGGTCTCTTCTCTGACCGTATATTCAAGGTACTTGATTTCTTCGGAGCCCAAGCCCCAGATAACTAGGTAGGTCATCTTGATTTCTTGCATTTTCATATTGATTTCTCATAGTAGATTAGTTTCATTTCATCTTTGATTTTCATTTTGCTCTACTTGCATTATTGATTTACATTTTTTATATATGAAAATACAAGAAAAATATTTTCTAGATTAGTTGTCATTTTTGGATATTTTGGTTTTGATTATATGGAAAAAGGATGATTAATCCATCCTACACTTAACGATTTGTTGTTTCAGTGCGTGTAGGCACAAGCCCACCAGAAGATGTTGCAGTTCTGATGCACTCTATGGTGAGTACATGTCCCCAAGTAGGAGCTAGATGTTATCCTCAATTCCTAGGGATAACTAAGGAGATGATGTCTTGAGGCCCTTAGGTTGTAGACATGGAGTACTGAGAGATAAATGGATGGAAATGTCCACTTGCATAGACAGAGGCCCACCTCATGACCATTCATCATGATGGTATCCACCACATCATCTTGTTCCAGGAAGACATTGGGTATTTCTCCATGAGGTACAAGCCAGGTATTATGGTGAGTGTCATTTCAATATTTGAATCATTTTAAGTATGTTGCATTTAAAATTGCTTTGGATTACAAAATGTCTGCTTGGAAATTATGCTCTTTGCCTTGTTTCACTTTGGTGGTTGACATTGTACCCTAGTAAGTGGTCACCTCTAGGGACAGGTTTGCTACTAGGAGGTCCCCTTGATGAGTCATCGTGCCATTCCTGACTGTACTTGTCACTTTTCACACTTCATCCTCTTGGCTCCTTATCTTCTGGTATTTTTGGGTGTACTAACCCAAGAAAGGATTGTATCTCATTTCATGGGAAGAAGGGGTTGAAGGCCCAGAGGGAATGTAACTAGTAATAGATAAAAGACATATTATGAACCTTCCAAATTCTCTTCCAAAGAGGTCTTGAAACCAATGAAATGTTTCTTCTAAAAAATCAAAGACCTGCAAAAGAAAACACATAGATATAAATGTCCCAATTGTTGAGGGATTTACACAAGTACATTACAACATAGACTATACCCCCATGGCACTTTGTGTATTTATCACTTCAAATGGAACTATGGTACTGCCCCCCAAGATATATGTTACCCCATAGGGAGTACCCAGTCGTTTTGGACTATAATTAATTAATGGCATTGAATGGGCTTGGAAAAAGGATGCATTGAAAATGAAGGTGAAACACACCCTCTACAAAGGCACCCATAAATGAGACAAAACGGTCCATTATATGTCATGAACCTCATGCCCAAAAGTCTTTCTCCCATCCGCTTCATTTTCTCCACATGACTTACAGGGGGGTCCACCCCTGAAACACTCCTTGAATTGAGGAATGACTCACCCAATAGGTCACTTTGTCAACCCTACCATACCTAAACTTGTCCAATTGCATAGTGTATTTGAGCACTTGTTTAGTTTGATGAGGTAGTTTTTGGTGCACATGATTTGGTGGCTCTTTTATTGACTTGATTTACTTATCATGATGCACTTGACCTGAGATCCTTGGATGGCACATTCATTGTCTTTGCAGAACTTCGCTTGGTGGATAGTTTTGTAAGAACAAGCCTAGCTTGGGCTTCCTTGGGGCATGAAGCCCACAGGATGGAGGATCTCACCTATCCCCTTTGGAGGCTTGAGAGACACCATGGAGGATCTCACCTATCCCCTTTGGAGGCTTGAGAGACACCATGGAGGATCTCACCTATCCCCTACAAGCTGAACGATCTACCTTTGGAGGACAAAACGTCACTTTGAAGGGCTTGACATCACCCTAGGGATAGGGTTTTGGTCATTGTTATCTCCTTGCCTAGGCATAACTAAGGAGATCACGTCTTGAGGCCCACAAGTCCTAGACATGGAGTACTGAGATCCGGACGAATTAAGCATGGTCCCGGAGGGCCCCTCTTTTCTTCAATGCAATCCACATATCACCAACAACAGTATCAATCACACCAGCCTGGTCCTAAAGTAGCATTGAGTCTTTCTCCACGAGGTAATGAGTCTTAGTATAATGGTATGTATCACTCTGATTTTTGAAGCACTTGAACATGTTGTATTTGAATCCTTTTTCATTTCATGACGTTTGCTTGGAAATTATGCTCTTTTCCTTGTTCAAACCTGGAAGGGTGACACACTGCCCTAGCAAGTTGATTTCCCTTTAGGATGGGTTGTTTCCGAGTGGATCTTTGAAGGGTCATCATCTGTTCCATCCATACTTACCACATTCCATATTTATTCCTTCCATTTTTCCTTTCCTTTTTGGTCATTGGGATTGGATACACTATGAAGGGTTGTACCTTTCCTCGTGGGAAGAAGGGGCTAAAGGCCCAGAGGGTAAAAGTAGCTGGCAAGAGTTAAAATCCAATTTTGAAACCTTCAAGATGCCTCACCCAGGGATCCCCGAGAAAGTAGTGAAAATATTCTTAGTAAGAAAAGGGGACCCACAAGATAACATAAACACTCAAGGTACTAGTTGATGGATATGAGGTCTAATCACGAGTCGACCTATTATGACCATGGGCATGTAGTGATATGACACTACCACCCATCTAGTCACCAAACTAGGGTAGTGGCTCTTGGTGGCATAGCCAAAATAAGGGGGTCTCATTATGAGCCAACCTTCTCATTTCCATGAAATGTTTGTGGATAATGTTGTCACCTTTGGTGATCAAGCCAAGACAATGGCCCTTAACTATTCCCTTGAAGCACAAGAGAAAAAGATCAAAAGAAATAAGCTAATAATAAAAGGTAATGAATGGGATAGGAAACAATTGCATACATGACAAGGTGAAACTCACCCTCCACAAAGGCACCCATAGGTAAGACTCTACATTTCCCCGTTATCACATGCACCCCATGCCCAAATATTTACCCCATTCCACCTCATACACTTACATGACTTGGACAAGATTCCACCTGGGAAACACCCCAAACTTAAAAGAGGTTAGCCCAATAGGACACTCTGAGACCCTCTACAAAACTAACTTGTCAAATTGCATAATGTCTTTGAGCATGTTTTTGGGGTTAAGGGGGGTTTGATGCACATGTTTGGGTAATTTAATTATTGGATGTTATTTACATGCTATGATCCTCGTGACTTATGAACCCCTGGAGGGCTTACTTGTTGTTTCTGTAGAACCTTTCTCGATGGACATTTACACATGAGGAAATTATTATCTTAGACCTTCATGGGGGATCAAAGCCCACATATGGATGCTAAAACCCCAGCCAGGGGTAAGAATATATTGAAAGATTGCTCCAGATGAAGGAAGGGTGTTGCCTTTGGAGGCACTGTGGAAGACCTAGACCTAAGGTATCATGATCCTCCCACTTAAATGTTGGCATTGGGAGGCCTTAGATGTCACCTCTGCAGCCATAGACATCACTTGTCAGCTGGGGTTTTCACCTTGGAGGAATTCATGAGGATATTGGCACGTGTGGGAAAATTTAAGGCCTTTGGAGGCCCAATGTTTCATCTCCTTTTCCCAACATCCCACACTTGAGGCCCAACGTCACCCTGGGAGGGAATGATGTCACCTTTGAAGGCCTATTTAGATGCAAATTGAATTTATTTTGGTAAAAATGTAATTTTATAGTAAATTGGTCAGGTCTACCATGATATTTTGACCTAAAATAATTAAAGGTCAAATTTTGGTATAAATAAACATAAAGTGACATTCATTTCATGATAACTCTCACTTGGGAGAGTGGAGGTCTGAAATTTTCGGCCTACTAAGGGTTATTGGCTGAAATAAGGAGGGTACTACTCTTTTAAGGCGTGTTTTTGGTACTTGGACAAATTTTATAAAGTTTTTGTGGCAATCTTGCATGGTTTTACATGATTATTCTTGGTGCAAGTAAGTAGATTTTTACTTTGTCATTGTAAATGGTTATGGTAATGGTTTGCTTTCTTATACATGATTATGAAATTGCATGTTTTAATTAATGCTTGAAGTAAGAAACTTAAAGTGCTAACTTTCTTTCTTTTCATTTGCCTAGCTTTATTGAATTAATCTAGTAACTAGTGAAACCCTAGGGACCTAAAGTGATAGCTCTCTAGAGGTTTATACTTAGTTATTGTGCAAAGTAATTTTCATCCATAAAAATCCAAGAAGAAGGAGGTTCTAGGGCATAAAAGTTCCTACACCCTAGCTTCCTCACTTCTTAAGGTCAAACCTAGGAGGACTTAAGTTGCTACTCCTCCTAGGTCTTTCTCCCTCTTGGATTGTGTGTAAAATAACTTGTTAGTAGCCTTGAAGGAAGCCTCCTAATTGAATACAATACCCTTAGAAAGTCATTAGTGAAACTTCACTCTTTGACAAGTATCTTCAAACTCAAACTCCAAATCGTTTCCTACTTGATTACCCTACTAACTTTAACTAGTTAACTAACCTAGCTTAGAGATACTAACATCCACTTAATTACTATTGATAATTTACTGTTACAACCATTTTTTTCAATCTATATCAGCCTACCAACCACCTTAGAATAGCCCAAAATTTGTACAATGCAAGTTACTATCAATATATGCTCAAGTGTTTGTTCAATTGCATTAGTAGAGTACATTTCTGAAGCTTGTTTGCTGTTGTCATTACTTCTATTTTACTGTAGTTACATTTAACTTAGATAGCCTATTTAAATCCAATTGTTGGTTGATATATTTAGAGGAATCATATAAAAACAAAGCATTATCATTGATTCTTTAAATTCTTTTTCACATTGTCCGCACAAGTGCGTTCTAGTTGATACACATTTGTAGTTGTTATCATTTACTTATCACTATCATCTACTTGTCATTTGCTGCATACATAGACAACCAACATATATTGACAAGTTTAATGTCTTGTTGAAGCATCATTATCATTTGTTATTTCTTTTAACACTTGTTTTTTTATTGGTAAGGGGCATGTACACTTTATATTTCTTTTGCTTCATCCTTCAAGACTTCAACTTGACTTGAGTGACCTAGAGAGGGGGTAGTTTAATTATCATTTCTTTCCCTACATGAACCCACTAGGTCTAGGGACGTCTCCCTTGGAGAATTTTTTTCCTCCTAAATAGAAAAGGGTATCATGTTGGGGTGACAATGACAGGATTACCCTCGTGTTATGCCATTCTTGACCTAGTTTCTTTTAGTCTTTGTGCAACTACAGATTGTGCGATAACAATGATGATGATGTGTTTCGATGGACACTTGGAATTTTTGAAGAGGAGGACCCTTTGATGAGACTAGATTATGCAGGAGGATACTTAGGAGGCCTAACGACATCCTCCCTTTGCTCAACAACTTGCTAGAAGTGTCAAAACATCACCCTAGAGAGGGTTGACATCATCTTTAGGGTTTCTTATGTACAATTTTTAAAGTTAAATTTTAATTTATGATGTAAAGGGGAAAAATAAAAGGAAACGTCTCTCTTTTTTTTTGGTTTACCCTAAGTTAAGTGGACAAACACTTTTTTTTATAAGATTTGTATAAATAGAGATCAAACTCTTGTCATTTTATTATAGCTCTCCCATTGTGAGAAGACTATTTCGCTGAAATTTTTGCCCCTCTTGGGAAAAATCACTCTCTCTCTCTCTCTCTCTCTATTGTGATTTGGTTTGTCTCTTAACTAATGAAGTGAAGTGGTGTGCTACTCTTGGAGGCTCTTTATATTTCTTTGGTGATGAAAATTTCTTGGTAACTAGGGTTTTGTCTTGACATTTCTTGGAATTGGTAAGGAAAATCTGTGCTTTGTTAGGTTTATTTCTTGTTCCATGGTTGTTTTTGGCTAGATTCTTGGAGGAGTGAAAGAGCATACACCCTTCACCAAGTTTTATCATTATTGTTTGTTGAAAAGGCTATTGCAAAGGTCGCTAGGAGGAGTAAAAGGGTTTATACCCTCCTAGAATTTACCTTGTTAGGGTTACTATCTCAAGGAAGTAAAATAGCTTACACCCCTTGAGATTATGTAGGTCTAACCTAATAAAAGAAGAGTACATAACCCATTTGGCAAGGAAATAATCATTTATTGCATTGGAGAAATAAATTGTTTGCATTGGTAAACATGATTTTGAGAGATATTGATCTTGTTCAAGTTGGAATATTTTCTTGATGCTTTAAGTTCCCTAAAGCCTCTAGGGCATATTTATTGTCCAAGTATATCTTGAGCTATTGCTAACTAAAATCTACAAACATTAGGGATGTATCAAATCGTTTTATATCTTTGATTTTAACTTTCATTTTAACCATGGAAATTTGCTAGTAAGCCATTATTATCATTCTATTGTTAATTGGTGAACTTTTTGTCAGATTAATTGCTTGTTTTTCAAGGTTAAAACTTGTTGATGTAGAAAATATTTTCTACATCCACTTGGTTGTTACAAATATACTATGAAAACATCATATATAAACCATCTAAAACCACTAAAGGTTGTGCCTAAGTATTGGATATTAATCTACATGTTTTGTGTTTCATTTATCAATAAATCTTTGATGCTTTGAGTTTAAATATGAAGTAAACAACTTCAGTCATTGATGATATATACTCTTCTTTACTTTTGTATTTTGGGACAACAAAATTCACTTGCTTGTCCACTTAACATTTGAGCTTATATACTTGTCTCTCTTGTGTTGCGGGTAGGTACAACTATCTTATGTAGGTACTCAAGCACTTGGAAACCATTAAAAATTTACGAGACTCATTATTAATCCACTTTCCACTTAGTAACTTGACCTCTAGGGTAATCACTTCCACAACTTCATTTTCCATCTCATTTCCCCCTAGGGTCACCCGAGATTCTCCCCTTGTGTAGGATGTCTCCTTTACTAAAGAAATGGTAGGTTTTACCTAAGGTGACAGTGGGTGGACTCTCCCACAATTATCACCATCTGGTGAATTGGGTTAGGATTTTCCCAACCTACAATTTGTATGATAATATCACCCATCCAGTTTTGCCTAGTTTTGACCTCTGGTTGTCCCAATAGTTTACTAATATGTCATTGAAAATACATGTTCTCAATAATCCACCATTTCCTATGGAATGTTTTCAATCGCTACTAGGTTAGCCTTGTGTTTGTGCTATGGAAAAGGGAAGTATTTAGTCCACCTCTCATTTCGTTCTCATCTCCCATTGGTTTTAGTGTTTGTTAGTCACACCTTACTTTTTACGTCATGTTGGATTCAAGGACTCCTCATTGCCTTGATTTTGGCAAGCTTTCCCCTATCGACTTCAACACCTATATTCTAGGGATCTGGCTTAGAAAACTATGTACTTTGGACTCATCTTCTTTATTGGTGGGTGTAATGTTCCCAAGTATATTCGCTAGGAACTTAGGGTTTACTTTCTGGTTCGTATGTATTTTTTGTTTGAATGTTTTTTCATATCTGCTTCTCAAAGTTGCACTGGGAGTGCTTGGTTGAGTTTTATAGCATGTGAAGGATGAATCTAAAACAACAATAGATGGAAATAACAAGATACAAGAGAAATAACACAAGAAAAGTCCCAAATAACTTTAGATCTCACCTTTATTTAGATAATAAGCTAACCTCCATACATGAATATGCATATATGGAATGATATAGCAAAGATAAAGAAGTCTGTGTTAAATATTCCACCAAGATACAATGATAGAGAGATGTGAGACCTCCTATGCCTTTAGTAACAACATACAACTCAATACAAGATCAAATTCTTTCCCTTGAAGATTTGGCACCTCCAGATTTGGCTGAGATGCACCCCAATTGGCTGTAGCAAGCTAAGAAATTCGGATTCCTTGAAGAAGACCCTCAAACCATTGTAAAATGTTTCCAAATTGTAGATCAGGGGATGTATAGTGCATATGAAGAGATCCTTCAACCAAAATATCAGATCTAGCTCTCCAACTCACTTAATCCTCAATGGATAGTGCACAACTCTTCAAAAATTTACCCCAAAACCATGATAAATTAATATGTAGAAGAAACCCTCCAATAATAAGTGAGAAAGGGTGATCTAGGCTTGTAAAACCCTCTAGGAAAGAGATTCACCTCAGATCTCCCTTCTTCTACCCAAATCGAATTGATCTTCTTCCAATAGTGTTCCCCACATGTAGAAAACATCCATATATGCACCACGTCTCTTCAATCCACTATAGAAATCAACCTGTAGCTGAATATAATGGTGAGGGTGGAATATTTCACCATCTTGACCAAGCTTGGATTAGGAATGGAGGAATATTTCAACTCCTTGCTGATCTCTAATGTTTGTTTACTCAAAACCCTCAAAACGTAAGCTTATATATATCAAGAAGCAATCAAATAAAAATGACTTGAATGAGGAGTGAGGCACCCTCCTCTCTCTTTTATACCTCCATCTTCTAATTTTCAGTTGAGTTACTTTATTGTTTTTTTCTAAGGTTGTTACTTTATTTTCTCCTCAAGTCAAATAACCCTTTTTCTGCTTTATCAAAGTCACTTTAATAAAATAACATCAATTTCCTCATTGAAAATTTAGTGCCTCCTAACCCCTTTTACCCATGAGAATATAGTCTAGAGGGGTGACTAGACTACTAAGTCCTCTAATGTTCTTGTCAAGGAGAGGGGAACATTACAATATCTCCTACTAGAAATTTCTTTCCCACAAGGAATCCTGAACCTATTTGTTGCAGCACCTGTTTATTCTCCCAAGTGGCATCTTCTATAGGAAAAAATTTCCATTTGACCAAGTATTCCTTAATGTCCTTGTTCCTTAGTTGTTTCGTCTTCACCTCCAAAATCTCCTTTGGAATCAAGATCAAGCTCCCTTCTTCATAAACTGGTGGTAGCTATTCATTAGCTACAATATGCTGCCCCAATGCCCTCTCTAGGCATGATACATGGAAAACAATGTGGATTTTGCTTCCCTATGGTAATTCTAATTCATATGCAACTTCCCCAACTTTCCTTTGCACCTTGTCAGGCCCATAGAAATGTGGTTTTATATTTTCAGTTCCATTTTTATTAATGCATGTATGTTTGTATGGTTGTAGCCTCAAATACACCAAGTCCCCTACCTCAAAAGTGAGCTCTACTCTATGTCTGTAAGCATATAGCTTCTGTTGGTTTTGAGCCCTTCGCAAATGGTCTTTGAGCTCTTTGAGAATGTCTTGATTTTCTTGTATCCATTCTTTAGCCATAGGGGCCCTGCTATCTCCAAAAGCAATCTCAAAAAAAGTAAGGGGATCATAATTGTATAAATATTTGAAGGGAGACATACCAATAGACATGTGGTGAGTGGTGTTGTAGCAGTATTCACCCAGATAAATCCACTTGACCCATGCTTTTTGTTGTCCAACTACATAATTGCGAAGGTAACCTTCCACCCACTTGTTTACTATTTTAGTTTGTACATCTATTTGTGGATGGTAACTACTTATGGGATTTAACTCAGTTCCCACTAGACTAAACAACTCCTACCAAAAGATGCTCATGAATGTGTTGTCCCTGTCACTCACAATCATCTTGGGCAATCCATGCAACCTGAAAAACAAATATGCCACCTGATATGCGCTAAAGTCCATGGAGATGGTGAAAAAGTGAGCAAATTTGGTCAAACAATATACTATCACAAATATGTAATCCTTCCCTTGTGCCTTGGGGAGACCTTGATCAGGGGATCAAATTTTGCTCAATTTTCAAAGTGCTCAGAATGAGACGAAAACAGTGCCATTGTGTCCGTCTCATTTTCCTGATTCCGACGGCATATTTAATTTCACAAACGAAGTCCGTATGGAGGAGATATCGTGATTTGACCGCCAAGCCAAATAGGTAAAAATTTGGGGTGCTGACTGTACCTATCCGTACAGTCCGTACGGCCACATGGAGGGCCATACCATCTTGCCGACATGGCAGTTTGATGATGTGGTGTATTTTTATTTGATGGTGGTTGCCTAATGGGGTGTTGACACGTGTCATTTCCAGCGAATAAAGTTTGGACACGTGGCCCAACCCATTGGCACCACGTGTCACTGTGCGATTGGTTTATATGGTTGCATATATGTAAAATTTATATGAAGAGTCCACGGGGTTCGACCCCCGGACCTTCCCCAATACCAAAGCCTTTGAAACACTCCGCTAGCCAACATATCCACACTTGTTCCTTGTTATATGTACATTCGCATATATATTTAAACTTATGTTTTGTATTGAATGGAGGGGGGTCGGGCCGGGGCTAAGCCCCGACCTATGGTTTCATTGTCAATACATGCAACCATGCCATGGTGCTAACCGTGTAATGTATGCACGGGAAAGTTTATATGGATATAGCCGCGGACCTTTGGTTTTTATATGTGGTTATAACATGGCGTATAGCCTATGGTCGCGGGGTTTTAAAAATGTATTTGTTATATGACCCAAACCTGGGCACGTGGGTGGTTATGCCGTTTTTAAAACCAATTTAACCACTTTTTAAAAGTGCGCGGTCCTATGGCCATGTGACCCAGTGCCGAGGCGGTTAGGGGCTGGAGGCATCCTAATCGTTCTACGATTTGTACCGGTGCGCGGTTGCGTACGGGTTTGGTTTTTCCGCTTAAATGAGCGTGTGTGCCAGGTTTGGAGAAAAAGGGTGCAGATTGTAGAACCAGAGACATCATAGTTGAAGGGGGAGACTTCAAGGAGGCTATCTTCTTCATTTTTCGACCGTTTCAGGTGCCGAAAGAGCCCAGACAGGGGTTTTGGGACATTGTGGAGCCATTGGAGCAGTTAGTTTGTCATTTTGAGCACTGTAAGACATGTTTTTAAGCACTTTGAGCAATTTAATATAAAAGATCCATTTGGAGGCTGGACCAGGAGATGTAGCCCAGAGTGGGGTGAACTCCTTTATCAAGTTGTTGTGTTTATGTCTGATGTTCAATGATTTATGCTGTTGTCTATGTGTATTTCTACATAAGTAATCCTTTATTATGTGTTGCAAATTGATCCTGTTGCTTTAACCACATAACATTTCACTTGCAATTAATTTAATCAAGTTTATCAAGTCTTCTTCAATTTTAGATCAAGTTGGTATCAGAGCACTGGTTTTGAAGACTTGATTGTTTTTGCAAGTTTTGTTTCTAATGATCACAAGGTTGAAACTCACACGAGGAGAAGGTCAACTTGTGGAGCCAAGTTCTTATCCAACGAGGAGGAAGCAGTTTCGTTCACCACAGATTGCAGAGAGACATTCACCAAGCATGGCACATGCAGAAGATCATGAACGTGTTCCAGACGAAGACGAAGATCTCAGGCAGGCTATCATAGAGTTGAGAAACATGATGAAGATTTTGTTGGAACGAAACATAATGTCTCAGGGTGAAGGCTCTAAGCCTTCAATGCATAAGGGAGGCGGTGGTGACAAGAATCCAGGAAGAAATGGAGGGAATGGTGCTTCTCCACTACCCTCTCCTCCTCCATCATCATCATCATCTTCTTCTTCTTCTTCTTCTTCTTCAAGTTTGAAACATCTTCCCAATGGGCATGGTAAAAATCCTTTGCAAATTCCTTCTTTAAATCTTGATATAAAATTTGAGTTGCCAATTTATAATGGAGAAGTTAACGCTGAAAAGCTAGATAACTGGATACATCAAATTGAAGTCTATTCTAGAATACAAAAGATTCAAGATGATGAAATGAAAATTCAGTTAGCTTCTTTGAGATTAGATGGCTCATCACTTATTTGGCAGGAATCTAAGACACAAGAAGAAATTAAAAAGAATGGAAAAATTTTGCTTTCTTGGAATGATTTCATAATAGCAATTAAAAAACAATTTTATCCATTAGCGTATAAACAAAAGGCAACCATGGAATGGTAGAATTTTAGACAAGCAAAAGGACAGAATGTACAAAGTTTTACTCAGGAGTTTAGGAGATGAGCTTTGGTTTTGGGAGTTGATTTGTCTTCACAAGAAACATTGCTCAAATATATTGGTGCTTTGCATAGTTATTTGAGGCATACTATATTAATGTTTAATCCCACGAATTTAGATGAAGTATGTGTACAGGCTACTCATGTAGAGGCAAGGGGAAAGAACGATTCTCATGAAGGTTTCAAGAAGACATACAACCAGGGAGATAAAGGGAAGAAGAAATTCAAAGGCCATGGCCGGAAGAATGCTGCTGTGAAGAAGGAAGGTGAAAAGTTCACATGTAAACACTGTTCAAAGGATGGCCATGATGAAGAACACTATTGGAAGCTTCATCCTGAGCGCAGACCCAAGAAGTTTGGCAACAACAAGGATAAAGGGAAGTCAAAGACTGTTGCGACTGTTGTACAAGATTTGGGTTCGGATTCTGGTGATGAGACGAAGATCACAGCAATGGGTTATCAAGGTAATAATTCTGTTGCAAGTACTAGCTCTTCAGATAATGCAAATGTCAATGTAACTCAACAGGAGAAAACAAGAATTGAACTTTTTCATATAAGGGTTATTTCCAAACATACAAAGATTGATACATTGTTTGATTCAGGGTCACAAGAAAATCTTATTTTAGAAGAGACTCTAAAGAAACTTAAGTTGGAAACTAGTCCACATCCTAAGCCATACCCTCTTGGTTGGATATGTGATAATGCAAAATTACAAGTAACCAGGAAGTGTAAACTTAGGTTCGCTATAACTGCCAATTTTGTTGATGAAGTAGAGTTGGATGTGATACCATTGGATATTTGTGGCATTGTTTTGGGAAGTCCTTATTTATATGATAGGAAAGCTATATTCTATCGTCAAGAAAACAAATATCATTTGTTTAAGGATGGGGTTGAGTATGTTGTCAGAGCTCACACTAAGAAAATGAATTTATCAATCATTAACGCAGGGCAAATGAAGAGACTAGTTAATGCAAGTAAAAACTTTGTTCTCTTAATGATCAAACCTAAAAATGATGTAGAGAATGAAGCATTTCAAGGTTGTGATACTAAGTTAAAATCAAATTCATTTGAAGTTGTTAACCAGTATGATGACATGTTTAAAGAACCTAAGGGATTGCCTCCGAAAAGAGGAATCCAACATGAAATTCAGTTACAACAAGATTGTCCACTTCCTAATATTGGTATGTATAGAATGTCAGTTATGGAAA
>ML783293.1:352246-371981 GCA_009831015.1 Picea engelmannii
TTTCTTCATGTTTTTCACCTTTTTTCTTCAAAATATGGATAGACCTTGTCTCCTTCCCATGGTATTTTGCAAGTTTTCGTGTGTATTCATCTATCCATGGGAGAAACATCTCTATGGATTCTTCATGTAAGAAGGGTAGCTCATATGGATCATAATCAATAATATGTGGGGGCACATCATAATTTTGTTCACCGACACAATTAGGGCAACTTGGATCCATCACATGTTTATTATTCTTTTCCTGGCTGTGTAAGATCTCATATGTGCCATCGCCCATGGGAATGTATGCATGTGTAAGTCTCATGCTAAGAAAAAATCCAAGGGCAGAGGACCAAGTCTTTGAAAAGAACATCCCCCAAGCCTATGGACAATTGATCACTAATATGTCCATGAGGAGGCTAATATGTGGAAAATCATTCAAAAAATCCTCGACGTCCTCAAACACCCCAAAGACCTTAACCCTCCTAGAATCAATATCGCATACATTTCCATGGGGTAGGGTTGTCTTCGGACCAATTTGTTCTATCACATTCAATGACATGACATTTGTTGAGGCCCCAAAATCAAGCATGCAATTGTTCAATCGGAGGCCATTCATGCCTAATGAAAGGTAGAAGGGAGGATTTATGTCTCTTGACCGATGGAGATACATAGTGTTCAAAATGATAGGATAATATTCCTTCTAATTTGGCACTTGTAATACTTTCAAAATTTCCCTTTTCACATAAGGGATCTTAAACATCTCTGTCACTAGGACCATCATATTCAATTTTCTAAACATGCTCACAACATATATATTCAACTGAATCTCATCTGAAGAAGTTGGCTTAGGAATCAACTCACGTACTGAAGGTGGAGGTGGTGGTGCCACCTTCTCTGCTGATGGAAGAGGAGTGTCAGGCTGAGATGGAGGGTCTAAATTTTTATTTCTTCTAGTGTAAGTCAAATATTCCCTCCTCCTTAATTCCTTCTTTTGATCATCCGCCAACTGATTCAAGGCCCGAAGTCTCCCCTCTATTTCTCCTCATCTTATAGCTTCTTTGATATGTTCTTCAGTGGCTTGATTCTCTTAGAACACACATATCATATCCATGAAATTTATATCATCGATAGAATATCATCTCATCGGGGGAATTCATCATCTCTATGAGGTTCTTGGCATGGAAGGTACCAATCTTCTATGTCAACCATCCTGACTGGTTTCAAAGTATCTGGGGCCTTTGCCTGTTTTTGAGGCCTTGGTTTCTAACATGTGGCATATCTCTGTTTTCTGGAAAACTGAGGTCTGGGAGAAGATTTATTTCTCTCTATAATATTCAAAGGGCCCATGATCTGATTCCACACTTGAGAAAACTGAGTACTCATCTTATCTATCTTCTGAGTCAGGAGGGCAATCAGATCAATAGAATTGTTGTTGGAAACCTTAGTTTTTTCTTTTGCCTTGGTACGAGGGTGAAAAAGGTTCTACCCATGAATCAAGGAGATTCTCTTCAACTTCAACATTGTACTCTTTGTCCTGTTCCAACAATGTGGGTTTCTTGTCTTTCAGAATGAAGAGAAATTGTCCTTCAAAAGAGTTCATGTAAAGGAGATGAGTTGATGAGGCTGTAGGACGAAATTCTATTGGAATATGGTTGTATAACCTGTCAAATAAAGTATTGAATTAATTCACTGTCTCATTTTCCTTTTTCTTGATCTGATTAAATTGATCTCCAACCATCCCACTGTCTATCTTTGTTGACCATCTTCTCTTAAACAAGTTGGAAAAATCTTCATAGGACGTGACACGATTGTCGGGAAGGCCTTTGAACCATTCAAGAGATTCTTCAATCAATGATGAGGAAAATAAATGCATGGCTACATCCTCATGTTCAATCCCTGCATTGTCCATGTCTTGGCCCATAACATAAATATGATCCTCAACAATCACTACATTTTTTCCTCAGAACTTTGGCAAGCACTTGTTAAACTTTTTTGGCATTGTATTAGGGTATCCCTAGATGGTGGACATGTTAATAGGTTTGTATATCTCCTCTTCCCAAGGGAAATATATTGAAGAAAGAGGAAGGGTATTGTGGAAGAGGGTTTTGACAACACAATACTTGAGAGGAGGCCTTCTTTGGTAAACCTTAGAAGGCTTGAACCTCCCAGGGGGAAAAGGTTTGGAAGAGGAAGGGTTATGGGGGGGTGGAGTTTCTAGATGAGCTTCAAGAGGATATCATCAAGAAATATGGAAAGGGAACATCCCTTTGGTGGAGTCGCCAGGCTAGCTAAGGGAAAAAGTCTTTGGGATAGTTTTCCAAAGTGTCATTAGGGTTCCCAAGAGGATTAAAAATTAGGTCCCCGACAATGGTGCAAAAATGTTATGATGCAAGTTGTAGGTTGGGAAAATCCTGACCCAACCACCAATTGGCGACAAATAGGAGAGAACGTACCCATTGTCACCTTAGGTAGGTGTTTTTGACACTTTAGAGGTGAGGTAGTCACCTCAAGGGGGGAAGCCCGATGACCCTAGGGGGAATTGAGACAGAAAGTGATAAGTATGAGTGGATGTCCCTAGAGTTCAATTCTATATGATAGGAATATCTTGGAAAGGATTCTTGGGAAGGTTCAAGGGATTCCAAATGATTTGAGTGACCTTCCAAGTGTGAATACTTGCTCGAGACACAAGGAAAATAAAACATATAATTTAATATGTTAGCTGGACAAGCATGTTAATATTGTTGTCCCTAATTGTAGAAAAATTAATTGATATATATCATATCAATAAATATATCAAAGGCTGCAATATAAGTTCTAAGAATATGATAAAATAAATAAGAGGCAAGCTAGTGAAAACTAGGTCAACTCACCAATGATTAAGCAATAACTTTAGCATAAAGAGGAGGAATGAATTTTTTTTTTGTTGCAGTGATATTATCAGCCTTATGGTTGTAGCAAACCAAGATTAAAAGTAGAAAAAAAAACCACAATAAACCACCTCTAACTAGCCCAATAGGTACACTAGGCTTAGTAGAGAGTTAGGGAAAATTTAGGGCTAAATCCTAGCATTATTTTAGGAGTTATCAAGCATTAGAAGGTTAGTTTTTTGTAGCCCTATTGGTTGTAGGTTAGTTTTGTAACATCAGAAAGATTTTTTGGTTGGAAGGGGACAACTCAATGAGGCAAGGGAGCCAGAGGCTCAAGGAACACTTTCCCAAAGAGACAACTTTAAAACATGAAATATTCACGTTTACCAAGGCAACAATTTATTTGTCCATTGTAACAAGTAAATGGCTAGTACCTTTGATAATTGGGTTAACAGAGTCAAGCAAAGAAATATATAGAGGTACTACCTCCATGGGTGTGTAAATCCTCTTACTCCCCAAGGAAGTATCTCTAACAAGGGTTTAGTCTAAGAGGGTGTATGCTCTTATACTTTTCGTAGCAAACCCTTGTTAAAAGCACAAAATGATGGAATCTAAGGTGGGGGTGTATGCCCTTATACTTCCCACCTAGCTATTTCAAATAACCTTGACTTGAATACAAAATGATAGAACAATTTAAAAAGCTTACCAATTCAAGGAAAATAACTAAGACAAACCACCAAAATAGAAAAGAAGATCCTTCCAAGGCTAGAGCACCACTTCCATCAACCAATAACCAAATAGAGAGCCATATAAAAGAGCACAAGAGAGAGAACTAGCCAAAGGTAGCACAAATTTCAGTCCAATACTTCTCACAATGGGAGAGTTATGTTATGAAATGAGATCTTATGATCTTTATTTATACAAAATGTCTCCAAAATAGTTTGTCCACATAATTTTAGGGTAAACCACAAGAATAGGGGTCAACAACCCTAATTTTTCCCCTTTACACAAATAATATTAAAAAGTTCACTTTAAATTAACTTTACACAAAAAGAAACCCTAACTTAAGGTGATGTCACCCCTTTAGGGGACGTTTTCACACTAGGAGTAAGTTGTTGGTGTTGGAGGAGTGTAGTTAGGCTTCCCAAAGCACATGTCAATCATCCAAGTCATTTCTTCATGGTCAAAGACTCATTCTCCTCAAAACATCCTTGTGTCAATGAATGATAACCTCATAACCAAACCCTATCCCTCCTAGATGACATCATGTCTCCAAAGGTGACATTATGCCTCTCCTAGGAAAAAGGTTTGGCATGTGAGGGCTAGGTTATGTCATCAAAAATGTCTTCTAGGAATCCAAAGGTATTTCTCTCTCATATGGCATGCAGGACCTTGGCATCCACCTATGGGATTCAAACCCCATGGAAGCCAAATCATGGCTTGTTCCTCCAAAATTGTCCACCAACTAGGTTCTGGAAAGACAAATAAGCACACCGTCCAAGGATCTTAGGTCAAAATACCATGATAAGTAAAACAAGTCAATAAATGAGCCACCTAAGCATGTGCATCAAAGATTACCCTGTCAAACAATTAAGTGCTCAAAGACATTATGTGACTTGCTAAGATTGGATATGGGAGGGTTGACAAGGTGTCCTATTGGGTAGATCTTTCCCTAGGTAAAGGAGTGTTTCCAAGAGATCCCTCTCTAAGCCATGTAAAGTGGATGAAGTTGTTTATGTTCAAGACTCAATGGGAATGGGGTTCATGACATACAAAGGGTTGTAGTGTCTCATTCATGGGTGCCTTTGTAGAGGATGTGTGGCACCTTCATTTGCAATGAAATTCTTTCCAAGCCCATCGTTTTGCCATTATTTGTTTCTTTTATGTTTTAAGGATGAGTTGAAGGCCACTGTCCTGGTGTGGTGTCCATATAATGACAGTGTGACTAACAAATAATTTTTCATAAATGAGAAGGTTGGATCGTGATTAGACCCCCTTTCTCTCAGTTGTGCAACTGAGATCCACTGCCCTGTCTTGGTGGCCAGATGATGGTAGTGTCATACTGCTATAGATCCATGATCATGATAGGTCATCTCGTGATGAGACCTTATATCCTCCATCTAACACCCTAAGCATTATTTTTCTCTTGTGGGTCCCCCTTTTATTACTAATAAGCGTTTCATTGCTTTCTTGGGGGGTCCCTGGGCGAAGCATATGGAAGGATTATACATAGGATTTTATTTTACTCAACATCAATCCCTTTGGTCCTTTAGCCCCTTCTTCCCATAGAATGAGAGACAAACCCTTCTTGGGTCAATACATCCTAAAATCCCAAGAGATAAGGAAACAAGGGGTTTGAGTGATGAAAAGTGGTAAGTATGGTCGAGAGTTGTACAATGGCTCTTCCAGGGAGTTCCTAGTAGAAAACACATTCCCAAGAAAAAGGCATAATGTCCAAGCATATTTCATGAAATATAAAGTAGTCTAAGATACAACATACTCAAATGCCTCAAATATTGAAATGACACTTACCATATTACCTTACTTGTACCTCATGGAGCAAGGCTCGTTGCCTCTCGGAAACCAGCTGGTGTGTTGGATTCCATCTGAAAATATATGACCTCTGTGGTGGTGAGAAGGGTCTCCATCTGTGCAAATGGATATTGTTGGTCATGTAGTCTCTCGACACTCTATATATGCAACCTGTGGGCCTCGAGACATAGTCTCCTTAGCTATCCCACAAATTTGGGATAATAGGTCCTTCTTCTCAAAAAAGTACTTGAGGCTATTATGGTCTGTTCTAACCACAAATTTCGCTCCAACTAGATACTGCTTGAATTTGGCCAAGACATGCACTATGGCTAGCATTTATTTATCATAAATAGTATACAACAACTCAGTCCCCCTCAATTTGTGACTCTCATAGGAAACGAGATGCCTATTTTGCATGAGAACAACTCTAACACCCTCACCCGATGCATCCCACTCCAAGATGAAAGGCTGAGAAAAATAAGGAAAGGATAATGCAAGACAAGTGCTCATCACCTTCTTCATTTTTCCAAATGTTGATTGTGCCTCAATACTCCACGTAAATTTTCCCTTCCTAGTCAAATCAATTAGGGGTGCGCAAAGTTGGGAGAACCCCTTGACAAACCTTCTATAATAACTGCAAATAACAAGAAATCCCTTACACTCTGTGAGTGTTTTAGTTGTGGGCCAATCAATGATGGATTTTATCTGCTCTTGGTGAACATGTACCCCTTTTGCTCTAATAATCTGTCCCAAGTAGAGAACCTCCATCATCCCAATTTCACATTTTGATTCCTTGGCATATATTGACTATTTCTCCATGATGCTCAATATCTCATCCACATGTTTGAGGTGATCTTCCCATGTTCTACTATAGATCAACAAGTCATCAAAGAATAAAAGTAGGTACTTCCTTAGTTGTTTGTTAAACACATGGTTCATGCATGACTGAAAATTGGTTGGCACATTAGTCAATCCAAAAGGCATGACAAGAAACTCATAATTCCCATAGTGGCATATGAAGGTTGTTTTATGTATGTCTTGCTCCCTCATATGGATTTAATGGTATCCAGAGTGTAGATCAATTTTAGTGAAGTACACCGGGCCATGTAACTCATCCACCAACTCATCTATACTAGGAATGGGATACCTATTTTTTATAGTTTTCTTATTCAAAGCTCTGTAATCGATGCACATGCGCATAGTCCCATCCATCCCATCCTTCTTCTTCACCAACACAACTGATGATGAAAATGGGTTTGAAATGGGTCTAATGTGTCCCATGTCTAGTAATTCCTTTATGGCATTCTATATATTGTTCTTGTGCTTCTTAAAGTGCCTGTAAGGTGTAGTGATGTCTGGTTTTCCCCCTTATTACAATTCTATAATGTGCTCAAACCCCCTATCTGGTGGTTGACCTGGAGGAATTGGATCAAAGACCCTTTTGTGCTTGTGAAGGATTTTTTTGTATGTTTGGAGGGTAATTCTTGTGCTCTCCATCACTTGCTTCCATAAAAAATCATTCGACTGCATATGCCACCTCCTCACGCCTAAATATTTCACTCATTCTCTTGGCAGTCACAGCTCTAGGTGCCTCTCCTGTCATCCCCTTAAGTGTGATCCTCTTTCCTTCTTCTGTGTTGAAATATATTTCCATGGTTTTGTAATTGTTGTTAATTGATCCCAAGGTACTAAGACACTACACACCTAATATGATATTAGTGTCTGGAATGTCCACCACATAAAAATTATGTGTCAAGGTGTATCTTCCCAATGTCAATCTCATTTGTGTAATACACATGTCACAAGCCATAGTGCACCCTCCTACTACCTCAACCAAGAAGCCCTCAAAGTATAATGTGGGAATGTGTCTCCTCTCTACCATAGCAATATCAATGAAATTGTGAAAGGCTCCTCCATCAACTAACACTATTTCTCTTTGTCCCTACACAACTCCCTTCATCCGAAAAGTATTAAAATTAATAACCCTTCTAATAGAATAAATGGTAACCTTATTAAGTCCTGCATCATGGTGTGGAGGCACCTCACAACTTTGTGCATGGAAGGATTGTTCTTCCTCCCTGTGGCTCATATGTATGTTATGGATGGCTCCACTCTCCTCATCATCGGTCTCTTCCTCACTATCAGAGACCACTTCAATATAGTGAATCTTTCATTTTCCCATACACCTATGACCTAGCTTCCATGGTTATTTTCAAGTGAAGCATAATTGATTCCTCTCTAATTCTCTTCTTGTGGCTTCATCCATCTTCCCCTTTCCTTTGTCAATATGTTTGGTGTCTCGTCCCCTTGTAATGATTGGGGGTCTAGGTGTAAACTTGTTTCTGTTAGCTACCCTTATGGATAAATGATTCTACATATCCTCTAGGTTGTGTTGCATAATAACTTGGTTGTTCTGTAGTGTGTCACTCATTTTTTGGATCACCTTTTCAACTAAAATTGTTGCTTCTTCTGACACTGCATCTTTTGTTTCATGATTTTCCTCCATATTGACTTATTCTTTTGGAATATATAATAAAGGTTGTCCCCCATGGCCTCTCCTCTTGGGATTTAGTTTAATAAAAGGCTAGTGAAGGAATTCACTTTGATACCACTGTAATGTTCCCAAGATGATTCACAAGGAACTTAGGTTTTACATTCTGATTGGTATGTATTTTTTGTTTTAATTTTTTTCCAGATCTGCTTCTCAAAGTTGGTGGGAGTGCTTGGTTGAGTTTTATATCATGTGAAGGATGAATGTAAAACAATAACAAATGGAAATAACAAGATACAAGATAAATAACACAAGAAAAGTCCCAAATAACTTCAGATATGACCTTTATTTAGATAATAAGTTGACCTCCATACATAAGATCTATAGATACATAATGATATAGCACAGATCAATAAGTCTGGGATGAATATGCCACTAAGATACAATGATAGAGATATATGAGACCTTCTAAGACTTTAATAACAACATACAAGTCAATACAAGATCAATTTATTTTCCTTGAAGACTTGGCACCTCCAGATCTGGCTGAGATGCGCCCCAACTGGATGTAGCAAGCTAAGAAATATGGCTTCTTTAAAAAAGGCCCGCAAACCCTTGCAAAATGATCCAAGATATAGATTAGGAGATGTATAGTGCATATGAAGAGATCCCTCAACAAAAATCTCAGATATATCTCTCCAACTCACTAAATCCTCAATGGACAGTGCGCCCCTCATAAAAAATTCTACCCAAAGCCAAAATAAATTAATATGCAGAAGAAACCCTCCAATAATAAGTGAGAAAGGGCTATCTAGGCTTGGAAAACCCTCTAGGAAAGAGATCCACCTCATGTATCCTTTCTTCTACCCAAATTGAACTGATCTTCTTCCAACAATGCACCCCACCTATAGAAAAATTCTAGATCTATGCCCTGTCTCTTCAATCCACTGTAGAAATCAAACTGTAGCTGAACATAATGGTGAGGGTGGAATATTTCACCACCTTGACCAATATTGGATATGAAATGAAGGAATATTTCACCTCCTTGTTGATATCTACAGTTTTTTTACTCAAAACCCTTAAAACATAAGTTGCATAGCTCAAGAAGGAATCAGAGAAAAATGACTTGAATGAGGAGTGAGGCACCCTCCTCTCTCTTTTATTCCTCCATATTATAATTTTTAGTTGAGCTACGTTATTGATTTTTCTAAGGTTGTTACTTTATTTTCTCCTCAATTCAAATAACCCTTTTTCTACTTTATCAAAGTCACTTTAATGAAATAACATTAAGTTCCTCAGTGACACTTTATCACATCTTAACCCCTTTTACCCATAATACTACAATATAGAGGAGTGACTAGGATACTAAGTATTCTAATGTTCTTGTCAAGGAGAGGGGAACATTACAATGGGTGCCTCGAACCAAGAAAGGAGAGACCTCAATGCTCTTTCAGTTGGTTGTTTCTCACATGCTCGACATCTGCTCATTGTCGCACGATTGAAAATCGTACACTTGACAATTCAGTGATCCAATTGATTGGACCAATTTCTTGGACATGTGTGACATGCATCAGACCTCAAGTTGTTGGACAACTAAGAGGGGGGGTGAATCAGTTGTTACTGTGCTTAAACAATTATTCTTCTTTTAAAAACTTTACAAGGCACTCAATGATGATGACAATAATGCAGCGAAATAAACAATGGCACATTCAACATCAGTCACATATATGAGAAACATAGAGACATATATTTCCCGAGGAAACCCATATAGGGTAAAAACCTCTTTTTCTTTATATGATAAGTAATAGTTACATTCTTTAAATTATCATACATATGAGCACCAACTCATAATGAGGCTACAACCTCAGTTTTGCAAGCTGCTACTTGCTGAGAGCACCAACTCTTTGTTTTCTCTAGCACCCACTAGAAGGAAGCACCAACCCCCTGATTTCTCTAGCACCAACTAGAAGGAAGCACCAACTCCCTGTGTTCAAGCACCCACTTGAACCTCTGAGGACACCAGTCCTCCCTAGCACCTCCCAACCACCCTGAATTATAAATTCTTTGTTACTAAAACTTATTACAGTGATATAAAGTTATTCAATGGCTTACCAACCTTGTCACTGTTTTGTTACACTACTCTGCCCTGTCTGCATCAATGTCTTTTGCACACCCCTTGCACTTTTTGTTCTTCTGCCTTTTATGATCTATGCACCATATCCCTTCAATGCACCATTCCTCGACTGTGCATTTTTTCTTCTGCGCTCTGCCTCCTTGCACACCCCTGAATTCTCCTGCACAACGAAAACACCTATCTCTTCTTTGTTCCACATTATTATAGTCTATGTACTCTTTGTGCATGCAATATTCACAATGCCTCTACATGCTCACTCCACGCCAAATTCCTCCACATCTCGAGTGCTCTGCCTCATCATCATTGTGACTCTTCAACTTCTTCGACAGTTTTTCCCACACGTTCAACATCACTGGGTGTTTTGTCTAGATTTCTTAGCTTCTCTGGCATTTGAGGCTCTTCATCTTCTCTGTCTTCGACGAGCTTATCCTTTCTATTTTCAGCTACAGAATTCAATGCTCATCCACCTGTCAATCCCTCTAAGAGTTGTCTTCCTTCACTGGACGAAGCTTGGAGACTCTTCATCTCCTCTAGCGATCACACAGAGTCTCTTCAAATCTTCTGGCAGAAACCATCAATGGTTTCTAGCAGTTACACTGCGAGGAGCTACATTAGCCCTCTGATTATGCTCAAATTCACCTGCACCATTGGATTTACTCTGAAGAGTATTGTCATTATTTACCCGTTTCACACTTTCGCAATTTAGAGATTCTGCGATGAGACATCTTAAGTCTCCATGTTGCGAGCTCCAAAAAGGAGCTTGGCTGCTCTAGCTCCCTCCTCTACATGACCACAGGTGGTGACCACTGGTTACATTGACAATTCACCTTTTCGGCATTCGTGTGATCCAGTGTCTCGACACTCCTAGACACGATCCCCGAAATTATGAGGCAGAGCTTATCTGCACTAGGCCCTTCCTCCTCATAACCACATGTGGTGACCATAGGCTACACTAAAAGGCACTGTGAACTCATGATCTTCAACGAATCTGATTGACGGACCACGATCTTGGTGAATCAACGGTCCAGATCTTTTTGCGATCTTGCATCTCGCTGTTCCTAAGATGGAGGTTCTTGTCACTCCAAGTCGCGATAGGTGAAGCTCCGAGATGGAGCTTAGATCAATGGTCCACGTTCTTGGTGATCCAACGATCCTGATATTTTGGTGATCTCTTATCTCGCTGTTCCTTAGATGGAGATTCTCGTCACTCCAAGTCATGATAGGCGAGACTCTGAGATGGAGCTCAGATCAACGGTCCTCGTTCTTGGTTATTTGACAATCCTGATATTTTCATGATCTCGCATATTGCTGATCCTTAGATGGAGGTTCTCGTCACTCCAAGTCATGATAGGCGAGACTCCGAGATAGAGCTCAGATCAACGGTCCTCGTTCTTGGTGATCTGATGGTCTTGATATTTTCGTGATCTCGCATCTCGCTGATCCTTAGATGGAGGTTCTAGTCACTCCAAGTCACGATAGGCGAAGTTTCGAGATGGAGCTTAGATCAACGGTCCATAATCTTGGTGTATTGATAGTCTAGATCTTCTTGCGATTTCGCCACTTCGCGATTTCACCGCTTCGCGATTTCGTCCGCCTTGCGATTTTGTCACTTCGCAATTTCACCACTTCGTGATTTTGCTGCTTCGCGATTTCATCCACCTTGCGATTTCATCACTTCGTGATTTCACCACTTCGTTCTCTTTAATGAACGTGCAGGTTCTCCCTGATCCAACAATGGTCAGATCTGACGCCTCAGATCTGTCCTCCTATTCTGTGTGTTCTTTTTGTCTACATTCAGATTTGACAGCCATCGGGAATTCAGGATAGGATCCAATGATCACTGACGCTTCTCCTCCCGAGATTACTCATCCTCCTTACATGGAAGAATTTCTAAGTGTCAAGGGCCTCAACCTTTGATCTGCCTGACGCTATCTCTCTTGAGCTTTGGAAATGGGTTAACCTCATTCCTGGTGTGCACCTATGCACTGCATTCAACTCTGTGCTAATTCCTCCTGATCTTACTTTGTCCTTGTTTTGCCTTCACTGCATACTCTGATCTTTCCATCAATGACAAGCAAACGCTGCCTGTAAAACATGCCAACACGGGTAACCACTCACATGTTTTGACATCATTATTTGATTCCAAAGATATAACTCCATTAGTTTTACTTTGGATGACAAGCCTAAGGAACCCCTTTTATTCTTGGGCACCTACGAACTTCCCCCTATCGACACCAACACCTTCATTATAGGGGTTAGTCTTATGTACCCTAGTTCCCCATTTACCTCCTTGATGGGTTACATTAGACCAAGCTATGAGAGTCCTCAATCCTCTCAGACTTGGTAGGATCTCACATACTTGACTTAAACTCATCATTGCACCATTGAGATTCACACATTTATCCATGATCTAGCCTCATATGTAATTCCTAGGATTTGATTGGATTGATTTCGTCGTTCTTATTAGAGCCCTCAGTTTGAGCTTCCCTTCAGTTATCTTATTTCATATCTTCAGAGCCTCTTTCCTAGTCAGCAGGGCTTCTTAGGTTGTTTCCATCTCCCTCCCCCAAGGGAGGACCCATCAATTCCTATGTACCCAAATCAACAACAATTATGATGTATATCTAGCCCTTTTGATCCAGGAATATGTATATGGGATTATTTATATCATTTTATTGTACTATGTCCCTTCTTTGTCAACACCATATTGAATTTAAGACCTGATTTTGTCTCACTTTCTCGACACCTTTTTTTTGGGCGCATCATTGTATTCATTATTATGAGTTATCTCAATGAGTATGGGTATGCCTAGCTTGTCTCTATTGATATCATGTACACTCACCACCTCATGAATTTCTTGTTGATAGTTGGTACTCCTTAACCTCTTCTGCAGGTGGTTCTTCTTCCCATGGAACCTCCCTCCCTCCTTGGTCACTTTGTAGCTTGGTAAAATAAAACTATAATGTATTTCAGTCATACGATGTGCTCCTAACCTCATACATTATGGGGCATCTATTATAACCCAAAAGTTGTTCACCTAGACTAAATTAACTAGGTTTACCAAAATACACCTCCAAGGTTGGGGTTGGGCTTGTATGCAACATTGGTTCAAACTTCATACTCTTTTATGAAAAATATTTAAAACATAGTAGATACAAGGTACAGAGACATACTAAACATAGGAATGAAAACTATTATTGTTGTGATTACCCCCCATTACAAAAGCGTATGACAAAGTATTCTAGCAAGAATTGCATAATAATATTTATCCAACATGAATGTAAAATTAGTGAGTAAATTTTTTTCTTAGAGAATCAGTACCACACAAGCACATGTTTGGAAAGGATTCATCTGGATGTCCCCAAAACCATCGATTTATATCTCTAATACCCTCCCTTCTTTTGGTAGGAAATGTCTAGGGGGGAGGTGAGGAAAGTCCCCCACATCCTCTAGGATGTCCCCTTCCAAATCAAAACTTCCCCCCATATTGTTCATGTCTTTGAGGACATGGAAATACAGGGGACATGTCCCCAGTGGTGGGTGTTACCCCCAACCTAGGGTTAACTAAGGATATCATATAGTCTTGAGGCCCACACATTGCATACATGGAGTGCCAAGATCCATATGGATAGAGCATAGCCCCGGAGGGCCCCTTAATTTCATGATGCATTCTACACATCACCAGTGGAAGTATCCACCACACTGGCTTGGTCCTAAAGGGAAATGGGTCTTTCTCCATGAGGTAATGAGTCTGGGTACCATGGTAAGTGTCACTCTAATATTTGAAGCATTTGAACATGTTACAAAGAATCTTTCCTGATAACAGAACATTTTCTTGGAATTTATACTCTTTTCCTTATTTAACCCTAGTGGGTGTCATGTTATCCTAGTAAGTTGGTCTCCCTTGGGAATAAGGTGCTACTGGAGGGTTCCTTAAAAATTCATCATCCATTTCCGATCATACTTATCACCTTCCATACTTCTTCCATGTCGTCTCCTTATCTTTTAGGATTTTTGGGTGTACTGACCCGAGAAGGGATTGTACCTTATTTCATGGGAAGAAGGGGCTAAAGACCTAGAGGGGAAAAGTAGCTGGAAAAAGATAAAATCCATTTATAAAACCTTCCAGATTCTCTCCCAAGAGGTCTTGAGAAACAATGAACCATTATGTCTTAAAAAAATCAAAGACCTACAAAAGAAAAATACACAATTAATGGACCTCTCACTTGTTGAGGTGTGTACACTCATGCAGTTTCCCTTTCTTTCCATGCATATGGCACTCCATGTACCTATAGCTTCAAGGGACATTGTGGTATTAACCCCCACCCTTGATTTATCTTGGGGAGTACCCAGTGTTTGGACTTTAATAAATTAATGGCAACAAATGGGCTTGGAAAAATGTTGCATTACAGACGAAGGGAAGCTCACCCTCTACAAAGGAACCCATAAATGATAAAATAGAAACCCTTGTATGTCATGAACCCCATGTCCAAAATTTCACCCCACTCCACTTCGCATGCACACATGACTTTGATAGGTTCCACTTGGGAAACACCTTGGACCTGGGAAATGATTGACCTAATAGGATGCCTTGGGAACCCTACCACACCTAAATTTGACAAATTATATAACGTCTTTGAGCATTTGAAGGGGGGGTTTGATGCATATGTTCAGGTGGTTTGATTATTATATGTGGCTTACTTGTTATGATACTTGTGACTCATGGAACTCTGGATGACGTATATGTTTGTCGTTTTAGGAGCTTTCCCGATGGACATGTATTCATGAGGAGATGATCAATTCAGACCTTCATGAGGCATTGAAGCCCAATGATGGATGTAGAGACCCCAGGCTTGGGGCAATATCATGATGACCAATTTTCACAATGAAGTAAGAGGAATTTTCCTTTAGAGGCACCATGGCAATCATGGACGATGAGTTACCACCCTTCCCCACCTAGACATTGGCCTTTGGAGGCCTTGGACGTCTCCCTAGTAGCCCATGACATCACCCAAGGCTAGGGTTTGACGCCTCGAGATGTTGGACTACAGTTTTGGCATGTGTGGCATGGAGTCCCAATGCTCTAATAGATGACCTCAATGTCTCATGGAGAAGGCCTAACGTCACCCTAGGAAGTATGGTGTCACCCTCATTAGGGTTATTTTTTGAAAATTGATTTAATTTTTGAATTTCAAAGCAAATTGACATGTAGGCATTGTTTTGTGAAAAGACACAACTGTTGGGTAAACAAGCCAAGATTTCCCATATAAATATGGTTGGCTAACTTCATTTTTTCATCATAATTAATCACTCACAAGTAGTGGACTGGAATTTTTGTGGTGTGTTATCCACATTTTTTGGGATAACTAAGGAGATCATGTCTCGAGGCCCTCAGGTTGCAGATATGGAGTGTCGAGAGACTACATGACCAACAATGTCCACTTGCACATACAAAATCCCACTCTGTCACCACATCTGATCCATTTTCAGTGCATCCACCACACCAGCTAGCTTCTGGAAGGCAGAAGGGTCTTTCTCCATACGATACTACTCAGGTATTGTGGTAAGTAATCACCTTATATTTGAGGCATTTGAACATGTTGTATTTAAGCTACTTTTGATTATAGAATGCCTACTTGGACATTATTCCTTTGACCATGTTTCACCTTGGTGAGTCTCATAGATTTCCTAGTAAGTGGCCAACCTTTGGGGAAGGTTTGTGACTGGGGGTCCCTTGAGGGGTTATCATACCATTCCCAACCATACATACCACTTTTCGCTCATTATATTCCCAGAATATTCCCCTCTTCTAGGCCCTTTGACTTTAGTGACCCAAGAAGGGCATGTACCTCATTTCATGGGAAGAAGGGGTTGAAGGCCCAGACAGATTGTTGTTGGATAAAAAGATAAAATCCTAGATATTAACCTTCCAGATGCTTCACCCAGAGATCCTCAAGAAAGCAATGAAATGATTCTCTATAATAAAAGGGGGACCTACAAGAATAAATGATAATGAATTCTTAGGGGGTTAGTTGTAGGATAGGATGTCTCATCGCGATCTGACCTATCACGATCATGGGTATTTAGCGGAATGAAATTACCATCATCTGGTCACCAAGCTAGGTTAGTGGCTCTCAGTAACACAACTGAGAGAAACTGGGTCTCATCATGATACAACCTTCTCATTTCCATAAGGTATTTGTGAATGACATTCTCATTATCGTGACACCAAACCAGGATAGTGTCCTTCAACTCATTCCTTAAAACATGGAAGAAATAATGAATGGAAAGAAGATGGGCTTAGAAAAAATGCATTGCAAACGAAGGTGCCACACACCCTCCACAAATGCACCCATGAATGAGATAATGTGAGCCCTTGTATGTCATGAAAATCAATGAACTATGAAGTCTAAACCCCTTCCACCCCATCATCCACTACATAACCTTCAAAGTCCATCCTTGGGAGCATCCCCTACTTGAGGGTTTTGGTCTACCCAATAGGGCCTTTATGACACCCCTCCCATACTTAAACTTGGTCAATTGTATAAGGTATTTGAGCATTTGTTTTATTTGATGAGATAATTTTGATGCACATGTTTAGGTTCCTTGCTTATTAAACATGGTTTATACTTGTCATGATATCTTTGACTTGAGATCTTTAGAGGGCATACCCTTTTGTTTTGAAGGGCCTTTCTTGGTGTCCAGTTTTGGGAGAACAAGCCTAGATTGGGCTTCCATGGGGCAAGGAGCCCATAGGTTGGCTGTAGTAGGCCTGCACACCAGAAAATAGAGAGATTCTTTTGGACACTTACTTGACATCATGGAGGATATTATCCATCCCATAGCACCCAAACGATTTTCCTAGGAGAGGAAAAACGTCATCTTTTGAGGGTTGACTTCATGCATGAGGGGGTTTGATGGTGATGGAGTGATTGCACATTGACACTTGGCATGTATAAGTCTTATCAAATTATGAGGAGGCTCAAATGGCCCCAACGAATTCCACATCTTCTCCAACAACTTGCTCAAATGCCAAAACGTCCCCTAAATAGGTGACGTCACCATGTTCTAGGGTTTCTTTTGTGTAAAAGTGAATTTTAAGATTAATTGTTTAATATTATTTTGATGCAAGGGGTAAGATAAGGGTTGTTGGCCCCTTATCTTATGTTTTTCCCTTTCTAAGTGGACAAACTATGTGATAGTCATTTTGTATAAATAGAGATCATGAAATCTCTTTTTGAAACATAACTCTCTTATTGTGAGACACACTTGGCTGAAATTTTTGCTATTCTTGGGAATTATGGTGTTTTTCTCTTTTGAAAATGTTTTATGGTGCTATATTTTGATGAATGGATGAGGAGTATTGGTGTGCACCTCTTGTATGATTGTTCTCTTGATGCTTATGGTGAATTTTCTTGGTGAAACTACGCTTTTATCTCTCTCTCTCTCTCTCTCTCTCTCTTGGAATTGGTAAGGAAAAATCTGCATTGTTAGTCATTTCTTGCTATTTCTTGGTTATGGTTGTTTGAAACTCTAGGACGATTATGTTGTATATACCCTCCTTAAGCTTCAACTAATTTTCTAAAGTCTACAAGTTATTTTTCAAGGGTTGCTAAGAGGAATACAAGTTTGTATACCCTCTTAGATTTATCCTAAGTTTGATTGGCATACCCTAGGAAGTAAAAGGGATTACACCCCTAGGGTATTTTTTTCTCTAACTCTTTATTCTAAGACTCCATTTACCCAAATTTAAAGGCACTAATTTGAATATTTTTCATTGGAGAAATAAATAGTTGCATTGGGAAACATGATTTTCGGTCATTTCAACTTTCTGCAATATGGGTTTTGTTCCTTGTGCTTAAAGCACCTATTATCCACTAGGGAATCCCCTATAAAGGGGTAATTATTTTTGTTGATATAAACTTTCAACTTCATCCACTAGGGCTACAGAAGCCCTAACTTTCTTTCACTCATAACTTGCTTTTCAACTATCAGAATTAGCTAAGATTTTGCCACTTTTATCTACTTGACCTAGCACAACTTTTGGGTGGATTATTTGTGAGTTTTGGTGGTTCAGTTTACTGTTGTAGAAACAATTTTGATAAATCCATAAGGCAACAAAACATTTTTGCAAACATCTTTTATTACAACCTTCTTTCTTTGCTAAAGTCTAATGCTATCTTACTTGGGTTGATCTAGTTGTTTATAGTTTATCTCTTTCTCTTTCAACTAGACTTTTAGCAAATTATTTTGCAACATTCATTAGAATTTTTATTGCTGATATATAATGTTACTAACTACTGCAATTAGGGACAAAAGGATTAACTTGCTTGTCCATCATATACTTGGGCTTGTATCGTTGTTTTCCTTGTGTCTCGAGCATGTACAATCAACATTTGCAAGTTCTACTACTTCTTGGCAACCCTTGGCTACAATAAAGACCTTATTCAAGCTCTTCTCCACACATAGAAACCTGACATATAGGGGCATTCATTCATACATCATACTTTACATCTCATTCCCCCCCTAGGTTCATTGAGATTCGCCCCTTGAGGTGACCACTTCGCCTCTTAAGTGACGAGAACACCTGCCTAAGGTGATAGTGGGTAGGTGCTCTCAATTTTTTTTCCAGTTGGTGATTGGGTCGAGCTTTTCCCAACCTACAACTTGTGTGACAACATGGTGTATATTGGTTATTTTTCATGGTGGAAAGTCTTCAACTAGGGTTTGGTTTGATTATTCTTGGTGAAGTAAGTAGAAAATCTGAAATTATGTTCATGTAATAAATGCTTGTGGTAAATTTTACTTATTTCATGTTGAAGATTATGAAATTACTTTCTTAAACCCTAGGAGAGAAACATAAGGTGCTTATTTCTCTCTCTAGTTTTTCTACTTGTTTAATTTGTCAAGTATACCTTGTTTAGAAGTGACTACTAGAACCCTAAAGTGGTAGCACTCTAGTAGTTTCATTCTAATTGCTTATTGCATAATGTATTTTCAATATTCTATGGAAGGAAGGTTCACTAGGGCCTAAAAAGTGTCTACTCTCTAGTGAACTTGTATTCAAGATTTGGATGTTTGAGGCCTTGAAGTACCAACACATCTTGCATCCACCTCTTTTCCTTTAGAAAGTATTATCATTGCTATTTTCTCCAAGTTGTGTTATTGTTGTTATTGACTCCATAAGCCCAAAAGGGCACTTTTCCACTTGCTATTGTGAATGATTGATCAAACAAACACTTAAACCTTATTATCTTAAGTTCCTACCAACTAACACTAACACTAACACTAACTTGGCATAGATCATTGATTTTATTATTGTTGTCATAAATGTTTTCTATATTGATTTAAAAGAAGCAAATTCTCTGCATAATTGACATTAATTGTTAGCTAATAACTTCAGAAATTGCTTGTGACAAGTCAATATCATCATATATAATAAATGTTATCTTTTCATTGTCTTTCCAATCATTTTTAGGCATATTTCTTGTAGTTGTTACAAAATACTTTTTGTTGTTGTAAAAATTTATTCTGCTACAATTTTATATCAGATAGCAAATTTTCACTTGGTTTATTGTCTCGTGAAGCTTTAATATCATATTTGTACTTGAAACTTTCATAAATATGCTTTGTTGTCTTGTATCGGGCAGGTACACTTCATCATTTTCATTTGCTTCATCCTTCTGAGCATACACCTCGTGACATATTTGACTTGAGTGATCAGTGAGA
>ML783293.1:372031-385446 GCA_009831015.1 Picea engelmannii
GGGGGGGGGGGGTTAATTCTTATCTATATCCTTAGCTTACCCAACCTCTTAGGTCTTTGGGGATGCCTCGCTCGGGGTAGACCCTCTTCTACTCCTAAAAGAAAGGGAGGTGACAGTGAAAGGATATCCCATTGTTACGCCAATCTCCCTTACTTGTTGTGGGATTTGCACAAGTACAGATTGTGCCATAACAGTGGGGATGTTTTTCAATGAAACATTGGTTCACTCTTTTAGGATACTTATTTAGGTACTAATTCTCAATGATATTTAGTCTGACTTTCAACTAAGGGTTTTATAGAAGTGTTAAATGTGCATGTGTGCCATTTATATCCTTATCTTTCTTTATGATTTTTTTAAATAACTTCAAATTTTTGTATGTGTAAAAATAAATTATACTGACGATGTTTGAGGAAAATAATAGAAAATGACAAAATAGAGAAAAATTACAGAATAAATATTTGTAAGTAGAATTATAAAAAAAAAGTACATATTTTGTGTTAGAGAACTCTTTGCAGAATATAAATTATGTGTAAGACTAGAACAAAGAATGAAATACCATTTTAATATTTCCTTTCATAATATTAAACTTCAATCTTGTAATGTTCCCAAGTTGATTTTCTAGGAACTGGGGGTTTGTTTTGACTTTTTTTTTTTAAGTGTTTGAATATGTTATGCATGTTTCCTCATCAATATTGCGTTGAAGGTGTTTTCATGGAGTTTACAACATATAGATAATGAACATAGCACAAAAATACAAGGAAATATCAAGATACATACATAAAACACCAGAGAAGAACCAATAACTTCATATCTAACCTTTATTTAGCTATTAAGAATATCTTCATAAAATAGATCTGCATATCTAGAACAACATAGAAGAAATATAGAAGCTGGAATGAAGATAGCTCCCAAGAATATCAAAAAATGAAGAAACAAGCTTCCAAAGGTCCAATAGATGTGAGTGGATAAGTACAAGATCAGTTTCTTTCCCTTCTAAAGATGGATCTCCCCAAACTGGTTGAGTTGCGCACTTTTCTGGCTGTATGCTCCTTGATATTTTCTCCTCCTATCTCCTAGGCCCCAAACTACATCAAAACCCTGTAGAATACTAGCTCTGGGCTAGGCATTCACCTTTGGTAAGTATCCCTTGTTGTAGAAATGGGTTTTTACCCTCCAATAGTCTATATCCACTCCATACAATGTGCCCTCCTTCAGTAGAATTTGTGCCACTCCCAATAAATCAATGGACTAATAAATCCCTCCAAGGATGGGCTATAAAAGGTGCTATGGTCCTTACCAAGCATGCCAACTGAAGATTTCCCTCAATTCTCCTTCCTTCACTTCAAATCAAACTCCAACTCCTCAAGCAGTGCACCCTCTTGCTTGGAAACTCATGAACTGCGCATCACCTCACTTCTTCACTATATAAAACAACCTATAACCGAGTATAATAGTGAGTTAGGGATATTTCACCTCCTTGGCCAAGCTTGGATAAAGAACAGGAGAATCTTTCACTCCCTTTTTGATCTCTAGGGTTTTTTCTCCCAAAACCCTGAAAACGTCTTAGCTCAAGAGCTCAAGATGCAAAAGTAAAAATGACCAAAATGAGGAGTGAGGCACCCTCCTTTTTATTTTATACCCCTAGGTCTAATTTCCACTTAAGTTGTTTGATTAGCCTCTAAGGTTCTTTTCTTCACTTTTCCTCATATTAATTTTTCACTTAATTTCTTCTTTTCCGAAAGTCACTTTAATAATATAACATTATTCTTCAAGTGAATACTTTGGTGCCTCCTAGTCCCCATTTTCCCATGAGACTATATTTTGGTGGGGACATCTATACTACTAAGTCTCCATGAAACCTCTATAAAGAGGAGGGGGAGATTACAGTCTCCCCTACTGGAAATTGCTTTCCCATAATCAATTTTGATCCTGCTTTCTGTAGAACCTGTTCATTCTCCCAAGTAGCATCCTCTATGGGAAAATATTCCCATTTGACCAAGTACTCCTTGATATTCCTCTTCCCTAATATGGCCCATTTCCAATAGCTCTTTGATATATTTTTCAATTTCATCCTTGTATTTCTTAGGATTTCTATATGGGGTGATGATGACAGGTTTTGCGCCCTCCTCCAACTCTATGATATGCTCAAATCCTGTATCTGGTGGTTTCCCTAGTGGAATAGGCTCAAAACATTTGTTGTGATTATCAATTATTTTTGTATGTCATGGGAGTATTGTGGATTCCCCTCATTGTCCAACTAAATTGATATTAGGAATTATTCTGCATAAACCACGTCTTCCCTCCTAAAAATGGCTTCCATGCAATTGGTAGTAACCACTCTTGGTGCATTCCCTGACATTCCCTTCAAAATCACCCTTTTTCCATTCTCCCCATTGAATGACATTTCCATGGTCTTGTAATTGGTAGTGATAGGTCCCAATGCTCTAAGCCATTGGACTCCCAATATAACATTGGTGTCTGGTAGGTCCATCACATAGAATTATTGTGCTAATCCATGCCTCCCCAAGGTGAGTTTCAATCTTGGACTGTACATGTCACATGGCATAGTGTTACCTCTTGCTACCTCCACACGAAACCCCTCAAACGCAACTCTAGGTATCTGCCTTATTTTCACCAATGTCTAATTAATGAATTTATGTGAAGCTCCCCCATATATATGCACAAAACCCTTTTTCCTTGGAGTACTTCTCTCATATTGAAGGTACTATATTTAGGGACTCCATTAATGGATGCAATAGTGATCTTCTTATCTCTTGCTAGGCCGAGATTTGCTTCCTCTCCTCCTTCACCCCACGCATTGTCTATCCTGGGTTGATTGGCCTCAATATTTTGAATATGGCCTACCTCCTCTTCCTCCTCATCATCAAATATCACCTCAATATAGTGAACCTTTCCCTTTCCCATGCATTTATGCCCTGGTTCCCAAGGTTCCTTACATGTGAAACATAGTTGCTTCCTTCTCAACTATCTTCTAGTAGCCTCATCCATCCTTTTCTTTCCTTTATCCACTCCTCTTTGATCCTTTACCCCTTGGTTTAATGGTGGCCTTGGAGTTAATTTGGTTTTTTTTGCTGATCTCATCAAGTCTCTCATCCTCCATATGGATTCATGTAAGTTGTGGAGATTAAAATCCTTAACCCAACCACAAAGGGGATCCATCAAAACATTAGAGAAGAAAATCAACAATCTAGCTTGTGACATATCTAGTACCATTATGGCCACCCTATGAAAATTCTCTATAAAATACTCTGGTGATCCTGTTTTCCTGAGTTGAGTGAGCTCTATGAAATGTAGCTCAGGATCCCCCTGATCAAACCTGTCAATAAGTCGTTATGTGAACTCTGGGTAAGATGTGATGTGATTATGCCCCAAGGTATTCATACCATGGTACCACCAGTCATGGGCCTTTCCCTCTCGATAAATACTAAATAGTGGAAAATTTAATAGCATCCAATTCCCTCATGGGGTTAAGATGCAAATAGGCATCCAACTTCTGCACCCAAGTCTGTGCATTAGTCCTAGTTGATCCATCAAATGTAGGAATATCCATCTTCCCTGCCCTGCACTCTAACTCATTATTTCCCCGGTGATAGCCCATTGGTCTACCCCTGTATTTTATGCCACAATAATGATCCAAAGTTACTTGCCTCCTGAAGCATGCACTCAATGTTGCATACGCTCTTGCATACTCCTCAAAATTATGTTCTACTTTCGGAAAGTAATTATCATGTTGGTGAGTTTCAAGGGAAGTGGGAATATAGGGTCTATGTGTATCTCTAATATTGGTTGCCCCTCTAGAAGGACCTCCTCCAAATAAGCTATGTCCCTCGGTGTGTAACTGATGATCAATATCAGTGTGATGTCTAGGTTTCCCTTGGGATCCAATGTTGAATTATTGAAACTGCAAAGAGTATTCTATTCATTATTGATGTATTATTCATTAAACCAATCCCCTTTTGTGAATTGATCATGTCAGGTATTGTAAATGACCAAATCCCCTTTTTCCTATTGGTCAAATTCTAGTTGTAATAGGCTAAATGAGAAGTTGGCCCTAGAATATATTAAAGTGGTTATAACCACCCAAATTGAGAAGTCAACCCTACTAATGAAAAGACACTTCACTCCAACGGCTGCCAGATTGTATAAATAAAGAGGCTAGCGCCTCATTTGGACACACACTCACTTGTTCATCAGAGCACAAGTTTGGAGTTGTAGTTGGAGAAGAAGGAAGAGAGAGAGGGAGGCACATTCTTGGGAGAGGAATTTATGTATTTGTTTGAGTCATCTCTTGGCATTGTATTGGCTATCTATATTAAGGAAGTTTTTGTTGGGTTTTCTCCCCCATGAGGGTTTCCTAGGATAAATGATGTGTGTCTTGTGATTGTGTATTTCTCAGTGATCCTATCTATGTTATGGTTATCTAGTAATTTGAAAAGAAACCTAATAATAGCTTAAACCTTAACATGGTATCAGAGCTAAGATGAAGAGATCATCTTTCACAAGAAAAAGTGAAAAACATCATGGTTGTCATACATACAAATTAGGGATTTTTATTGAAGAATAATTTCATCCTCAAAACCATCTAGAAAAGTTTGCCCTTCCTCAAGGATCACTTTGGCATCCTCAGTGCAACTTTTCAGTGGATATATCTCTTGGAAAATGAAACCCTAGTTTTCACAAAGTATGAGAAGTACCAGAAAACTAGAGTACCAAAAGTACTGGAAGTACCAGGGTACCAGAAGTACCAGAAAACCAGAGTACCAGAAGTACCAGAGTACCAGAAGTACTAGAAAACCAGAAGCACCATTCAAAAAATTCGTTGATCAAGTTTGAAGGGGTAAAACTTGGATTTTATGAAATCTAACCATACCAGGCTACTCGCCTCAGCCAAGTGCACCTCCTGGTAAGTTCAGAATTCAATTTTGATCATTTTCATTATTTGGTCATTTTCCTAGCTCCAGGTAAAATATGTCTGCAAGCACTAAGCTTGTTGACAAGCTAGAAGGTGTGGAAAACTCTCGTGCCTCGAAGTATAGGATTGGACTCATTCTTGAAGAGAATGGCCTAGCAATATTTATCAAAGAAGAAGTACAAGAACCCGATGATGCTGGAGATAAAGCAAAGCACCAAAAGGACACGATCAGGGATAAAAGAATCATTGCAGATTCTATCAAAGATCACTTGATCCCTCAAGTGTCTTAAAAGAAGACTCCAAAATAAATGTTTGATGCCCTAACTAGATTATATGAAGGAAAGAACATGAATCAGTATATGAATCTAAGAACTCAACTCAAGCATACAAGGATGCAGAAAGGAGAAGCGATCCAGGAATATTTCTCTAGAAAATCTCAATTCAAAGAACAACTAGAAGCTATTGGAGATACTATAGATGAAGACGAACTCATAATGATGGCCCTTAATGGTCTCACAATACCTTGGGATGCATTCATCAAACTATTTGTGCTAGAAAGGAGAAACTAAAATTTGATAGTCTTTGGGAAGAATGTATTCAATAATAATCAAGAGTATCTAACCGAGAATATTTACTATCAAGAGATGAATATCAAGCCCTAGGTGCTCACACTAAAGGAGGAAGAAAGAAGTCGTACTTCCAGAAAGAAACTCATAAAGAGTCTCACCCCCAAAACAAATTCATACATAAAGAATCTCAACCTAAGATATTCCATAAGAAAGGACAAAGAAAAGAAAGAGAATTCTCATCTTACCAATGCTACCATTGTGATAATATGGGACATATTGTGAGACATTTTCCAGTTAGACGAGAAGAATACAAAAGGAAAAATAAGAGGCACCATGCCCATGCAGTTGAAGATGAAGAGCCACCTGCAAATATGATAAGAGAATGAATTGAAGACTATGTCTTAATCTTAGCCCTCTCAGGATCAGTATGACCCAGAGAGGACACTTGGCTCATTGATAATGGTGCTTCCAAGCACATGACAGGTCAAAGAGATATTCTCTCTTGCCTTTCAAAAAAGAAATTTTCTCAAAATTTTACACTTGGAGATGATTATCAATACTCTATCAAGGGAGTGGGAGAATCAAACTACAAGCTCAATTTAGGGACTCCAATGAAGATGAAGGGCATACTCTATGTACCAGGTTTGACAATTACTCTCCATATCAGCTTTAGAAAATAAAGGCTTTAGAATTGCCTTTATAGATGGAAAAGTTCTTATGTGGGCTAAAGGAAAAAGCATGAAAGAAGAAATCGTCATTGGAAAAGAGGAAGGTGGCTTGTATAAGCTAAAGGGTCACTCAGAAGATGCCATGACCCATGCCATTAAGAATCCATGTGAAATTTGGCATAGAATATTATCACACATCAACTACAATGCATTACCGTATGTATGTAAGGCAGTCACGGGTCTACCAGAACTCAAGTTTTATCATAAAGGTGTGTGCAATGGATGTGCACAAGGGAAGAACATCAAGAACCCTTTTTTGAAGAGAGACAGTAAAGAAGAAGGAGTCTTATAACTCATTCACTCAGATATGTGTGGCCCAATGCCATCATCCTCCATCAGTGGGTATGTATACTATGTATCTTTTATTGATGATTATTCTCGTAAAATTTGGGTTTACTTTTTGAAATCAAAGGATGAAGTGTTCAGTAAATTCAAGGAATTCAAAGCCTTGATAGAGAATCTTTTTGAAAGAAAGATCAAGAAACTCAGGTCAGACAATGGAGGAGAATACACCTCAAAAGAGTTTTTAAACTATTGCAAAGATGTGGGGATCAAGAGGGAGCTCACCACTCCCTACAATCCTCAACAAAATGGTGTAGCAGAAAGAAAGAACAGAATGATAATGGAAGAAGTGAAGACCATGATCCATGATCAAGATATTCCAATGTGCTTATGGGTAGAAGTAGCAAAAACAACAATATATGTACAAAACTTATTGTCCCATAGTGCACTTGGGTTTAAGACCCCAGAAGAGATGTTCTCCAGAAAGAATCTAGAAGTAAGCCATCTCAAACTATTTGTCTGCCCAGTATTTGTACATATTCCAAAAGAGAAGAGAAACAAGCTAGACCCTTCAGGAAAGAAGGGAATATTTGTTGGATATTGTGAGGTCTCCAAGGCCTTCAGAGTTTATATACCAGGTCACCATCATATTGATATCAGCAGGGATGTGACCTTTGATGAATATGCAACACTCAAGAAATGAAAAAGATGACATCTTGAAGAAGATTATGAAAAGGAGCCTTTAGTTCCCAGAGTTACAGAACCAGTGAGGGAAGTCATAACTTCCCCTGATAAGGAAATTCTAGAAAATCATGACATAGTAGAATTTCAAGAACATCCTTAGATGATGATATCCCATAAGAGAAATCCTGCTTGGGCTAGGGAGATTATTCAATATGGAGATAAGTATGGTGTTCCCGAAGGAACCACAAGACAAGTGAAGATACCTAAGCCATTCTCTAGTTATATGGCTTTGATGTGTGATCTCTTAGAGAAGGAGCCTACCTTATTTGAATAATCTGTTTAGAAGAAATAATGGGCAGATGCCATGACAGAAGAATACCAATCCATTATAAAGAATTATGTATGGGAAATAGTTCCTAGACCAAAGAGAAAGGATGTGGTATCTTCCAAATGGATTTTCAAAATAAAACATGTTGTTGATGGAAGTATTGAAAAGTACAAAGCAAGGTTTGTCGCTCGTGGATTTTCTCAAAAGGAAGGCATTGACTATGAAGAGACATTTTATCCTATAGCCAGATACACCTCGAACATAACCATCATAGCCCTCATAGCTAAGATGAAGTGGAAGTTACACCAGATGGACGTAAAGACATATTTCCTAAATGGTTTCATTGAAGAATAAGTGTATATAGAACAACCTCAAGGATTTGAAGTTGAAGACAGGAACACTCATGTCTGCAAGTTGAAAAAGGCTATGTACGGATCAAATCAATCTCTTAGAGCTTGGTATGGAAGGATAGACAATTTTCTAATGAGATTGGGATTTACCAAGAGTAAAGAATATTCTAACCTTTACTTCAAGGTTATGAATTATGAGCCTGTTATATTTCTATTGTATGTGGATGACTTATTCTTAACTGGAGAAGAAAATCTCATCACCGAATGTAAGAAGAAGCTCGCTGCAGAATTTGAGATGAAATACCTTGGATTAATGCATTATTTCTTAGGTCTTGAGATATGGCAGAGCCTAGAGAGAATATTCCTTAACCAAGGGAAGTATGCAATTGAAATCCTGAAGAGATTTGATGTGTTGGAGTGAAATTCCACGAATACACCCATGGAAGCGAAGTTAAAGATTCTGGTCAACACTTCATTAGAATTGATTGATGCCACGCTGTATAGACAGATCATTGGATCGATGATGTATCTAACGAACACCAAACCATATATTTGTTTTTCTATGAACACTTTAAGTTAGTTTTTGGTAGAACCCAGACATGTTCACCTAGTTGCAAAACATGTGATGAGGTACCTTAAGGGTACATTAGATTATGGTCTCAGTTATAATGGAGATCATGATTTCACACTGAGTGGGTACATTGATTTAGATTGGGCTAGAAGTTTCTCTGACATCAAGAGCAATTCAGGATGTTGTTTCAGTTTGGGCAACCATGATCTCATGGCAGAGTAGGAAGCAATCAAGCATTGCTCTCAGCACAACGGAAGCATAATACATTGTTGCATGTTCTACCAGTTGTGAAGCCATATGGCTTCGAAAGTTGTTGACAAGTCTATTCGACCTATAGATGGAAGCAACCATGATCCTATGTGATAACCAGAGCTACATAAAGTTGACAGAGAATCCTGTATTTCATGACAAGTCAAAACACACAGAGATTTGATATCACTACATCTATGACATGGTGTAGAGAGGAGCCATAAAGCTCCAATATGTTAGCATAGATGAACAGGTTGTTGATATGTTGACCAAACGTCTATATCATGTAAAGTTTGAGAACTTTCGAGATAAGCTTGGTATAGTCCATCGAAAGGGGGAGTAGTGTTGTGTTTCTAGCCTAGTGCTGTGATTCTAGCTTAATTGTTGTGTTTATGTTCCATCTTAATTGTTGTGTTGATATTCCAACCTAATTGTTGTGTTGATGTTTCAGCTTAATTGTTGTGTTGATGTGCCAGCGTAATTGTTGTGATGACGTGCCATCTTAATTGTTGTGATGATGTGCCAACTTAATTGATGTGATGATGTTCCAGCTTAATTGTTGTGATTATGTGCCAACTTAATTGTTGTGATGATGTGTTAGCTTAATTGTTGTGATGATGTTCCATCCTCGTGCTGCGATGATGTGCCAACCTCGTGCTGTGATGATGTGCCAACCTCGTGCTGTGATGATGTGCCGACCTCGTGCTGTGATGATGTGACCGGCCTCGTGCTGTGAGGATGTGACCAACCTCGTGCTATGATGATGATCTATCGGTTTTTATACTAAGCCATGCTGATGTAGATGATAATACCATTCCAGCTATCTGTTGAGAATGATGATATTGATGATGAGAAAAACTTTCGATGATTTATAGATATGCCAGTCAATGTTCCAAGATGTTGTTTATGGTGTTGTCCTCTCTCTCGCCCGATGTTGTTGTAGAATACCCTTCTTGTTAAGGGGGAGTGTTGAATTATTGTAAATGCAAAGAGTATTATATTCAATATTGATGTATTATTCATTATATCAATCCCCTTTTGCAGATTGATCATGTCAGGTATTGTAAATGACCAAATCCCCTTTTGCGGATTGGTCAAACCCTAATTGTAATAGGCTAAATGAGAAGTCGGCCCCAGAATATATTAAAGTGGTTATAACCACACAGATTGAGAAGTTAGCTCTGCTAGTGAAAAGACACCTCACTCCAGCGTTTGTTAGATTATATAAATAAAGAGGCTAGCACCTCATTTGGACACACACTCACTTGTTCATAAGAGCGCAAGTTCGGAGCTGCAGTTGGAGAAGAAGGAAGAGAGAGAGAGGCACAATATTGGGAGAGGACTTTTTGTATTTGTTTGAGTTATCTCTTGGCATTGTATTGGCTATCTATATTAAGGAAGTTTTTGTTGGATTTTCTCCCCCATGAGGGTTTCCCAAGATAAATGATGTGTCTCTTGTGATTATGTATTTCTCAGTGATCCTATCTATGCTATGGTTATCTAGTAATTTGAAAAGAAACCTAATAATAGCTTAAACCTTAATATCCACTAGCCTCCTTGTTCCCATTGTTATTAGGACCATCTTTACCATGATTCATCTACATGAGGAGAAGCGCAATATTCTCCTGGTTGATTGTCATTCTTTCCAAGGCCTATTTCAACTCACCCTGTCCTCTTCGCATGGTCTCCCATGTCTCCTATAAATGGTGTTGAAGGGGAAAATGAGTGTTGTCTATGGAGTTTTTCAAATCTTTGTTTATACTTGCTAGATTTTGTGGCTCATTGTCATCCCTTGATTCACCCATTTCTTCCTTAGGTAATGTTATTTTAACTTCTGATTGAAATTTCATAATTGTCAAGATAAGTCGGTATATTGTTGTTTATGTGTTGCATAAATTTGATTGGTATAGGATGATGATAAATGTAAAGTCTTTGTATTGTTCCTTTGTTACGTGTTTATTTATTATAACCAAAATAACCTATAAATTAAAAAAAAATCATTACTTTATGTTAGAAATTCATGTTATTATTATTATTATTGTTGTTGTTGTTGTTGTTAGGCACATGTCAATCAAAATAGACTACCACTTCTAAATAAGATAATTCTAATTGCAATATTTTTAAGGTTCTCATTAACAACATTACTATAAAAACCTTTCTTGATTTACTTCAACAATCCCTTAACCTTTTTAGGAGATATGCTAGTTTAATATCGTTGCACTTGAACATTCTAAGCTAAAACTTGCTAAGATATTTGTTACATACATTTACCTTTAAATGGTGCATGGTAGAATTAATGTACACTAATGCACTTGAATATGGATTTATAATATATAAATTTATTACATGCATTTACCTTTAAATGGTGCATTTACCTTTATAACATTTATTCTTCCTCTATGCAAATATTTGCATTGTTATTTAATTCATTTCATATCATTAAGACACACAAAAGAAGGTTTCACATGTTTGTCATTATGATCAATTTTCTTTGTTCATTGTGATAAAAATTTAAATTGGTTTATATAATCTTCTACAACTTTAACTTTTTTTTTTTTTTTTTAATGTAAATGTAATTTGATTACTATATATATAAAAGTGAGGAGTTTTTCACCATTGGGAAAGGTTCAGTTCCAATGAGGGATGCTTAACCTGGAGCCATGGGGACACCTTGAGGTAGTGGTTGAACATGTGGTTGCACCCATAGATATTGTATTAAATGATATCGTAACCTGTGCACACATAAGTGGATCAAATCCCACCCCCATGTCCTTCAATTTAAACCTCAGATAGAGTGTTAATTCCACGCAATGACGAGTTTCCATTTGGTTTCTTGCGTAAACACCTGGTGTTATTTGTTTTTCCCAAGATTGGTGGCTACCACGAGTTTGAATTCCCTGGCAGTACATCTCATTCAATCCCATGAATTTTTGAGTATGGTGATGGATCAAATCTTCCACTTTGGTATTGTTCGTTTGATTGTGATTAATGTTGTAGTTATGTGAATTGTTAATTCTTGAGACAATACATCGGTTTTCTTATGCAAAGGCCTGCATTGGGTTGATTTTTCCATCGCAACCCTCACTGGTATCACGAAGCTCCATTCCTTCATTGTTGAGTGGTCTTCAGTCTCTTATTGCTCCAGGTGCCTATTTGCTTTTATTCTAAGCCCACCCCTTCCATGCAACATGCCTCATGAGAGAGCCAGGTCGCATCATGGCAGTGGCACCACTCGTAGTCTTTATAATCAGTGTCACTACTCATCACCTTCTTTTGGTAGCTCTGAATCAATGCAACATTATATGGAGTATCAAGAGGATGAGGGTAGTTCTTCTGGTTCTCGTCTCGAGGAGGAATTATGGGGTCATGCAATTGTAGAGGAAGAGTTTCCTCCAATCAATGAGGAGGCTCCTAGAAGGCCTCTCGATGGGAATGAGTAGGACAACACTCCTAACTCTGAGGAGCATAGGGGAAATGAGCATGACAACATTCTACAACAACACGGGCATAGTTCTATGCAGTGAATGGAAGAACGACTCACCCACTTTTCAGAATATTAGTTGCAGTTTATCTTTGACCTCCACAAGGACATGGATGAGTAGAAATATCATCGGGAGCAGATGGAAATTAAAATTGGGGAACTCTTTGACAGGTTATCTGGTTTGCATCTCAGGCCGATGTCTCATGGTCAACCTGTCCAGAGTGTAATTGTCCCAGAGTGGTCAGCTCCTCCCCAACACCATGGAAGAGACTTCTCCCCAACACCATGGTAGTGAGAGTGCACCTGAAGAATGATGGTCTTCCAACGATGTTCCATGATTTCTCTTTTGTCTCAGTTTCTAGTTTTTTTGTTTAAATTTGATAGACAATATACTCTTTTTCAACATTTCAATTTTGGCCATTTAGGAAAACTCTTTTTTTAACTCAAGTTCTAGTGTCATATCTGGTTTCCTTAGTTGTCAGCTCTGGCATCAAGACAATGGCTATGTACTAGTTCAATTTCAGTTAATAGAAGGTAACATATTTCTATCTTAAAAGAAAAAAAATGATTTTTTTTTTTTAAATTGTAAGTATCATAACTTTACACAATTTTCTTATTTTTAAATTAAACAATGTCAAATCCAAATTCAACACCTTCAAAAACTCGAGGTCACCAGTAATATGTAACCTCAACAATTTTATAAATTTCTGACTAAATTTTGGACAAAACCCGGAGGAAAAAGATAAATATGTAGAATGTTTAGACTACATCAAATTATATTCCTAAACCAAATTTATTAACCACTTAATATTTATAATACTTTCTAGATAATGTAATGTGAAATAAGAGATTTGAATAAACCAAAAGTTGTTATTTTTTATTGAGTAGAACATTGCTTTCTTGAATATTAAACATTCTTATTATCATTATTTAATTCCTTTCTTTTTAGTCAAATAGATGATTTGTTGGATATGTAGTTAATACATCCAAAAAAGTCAATTCTGGCTAGCTCAATCGGTTAAGGTGTGGGTTTCAATTGTTAGGCAACACGAGTTCAATACCCTTATGATGTGTTTAGTCAGGAGGAGACACCCAAAAATTCATCCATGTTAAGGGTTGGTGCGGCCTACACCGAGTGTGATCCCCGAGTGATTTTGATGACTTAAATGCCCCTAGATTTTGATTTCTTAACCAACGATTAAAATATTGGCCCTGCAAGTGACGAACATTTCTAACAAAA
>ML783293.1:385468-395764 GCA_009831015.1 Picea engelmannii
TAATATCAACCATCTAACAAAACAAAAAATAAAAACCAAAACCAAAATAGATTATTGTTTTGAAGATATTTAAACCAAATGAAACTAACTTAATAATATCAACCATCTAACATAACATAACAAAACAAAGAATAAGAACCAAAATAGATTATTGTTTTGAAGATATTTAAACCAAATGAGACTATTGTTTTGAAGATTTTGAAACTATTAACATTACATTTCAATTTATTTCCTCTTGAATGGAAATGATGGTATTTTTTTTAAATAATAATAATAATAATAATAATAAAATGCAGTACACTTAAGTAAAAGTTTGTATGTTATTGATTGTATTTATGTTTTTGATATTTTGAGTGATTCAAATTTGTTTTTAAAATTGAAATAGTAGTTTTGTAATGTACTTTCTTTTATTTTGTATTTATATTTATATTGAAAATATATTTTTAATTGCTTGATTTTATTATTTTGAATCTTAAAAAATAATCAATAATATTTTTTTTAAATGACAGTTTATAATTTTTTTGTGATGCATTTGTATTTATATTGAAAAAATGTTTTTAATTGTTTGATTTTATTACTTTGAACCTTAAAAAATAACCAATAATATTTTTTTTAAATGACAATTTATAATTCTTTTTTGTAAATGCTAGTATATTAATTTATATGAACATAAAATGAAAAACAATATAATTTTTGGAATGTTGTGATTTTTTGTTAAATTTCAAGAGTGGTATTTGACAACCTTTTTTTAGAAATTACATAAACATATGTTCACTTATTAGCTTACTGGACATAAACATATGTCCAATTGTTAGCTTACTCCATAAACATATGTTCACTTGTGAACCTACTCCATAAACATGTACTATTATGTAAGAATATATCATAATGTGCTAAACCCATTCAATAATGAGGGAATCTAGTAATATATCTACATCATTTCAATAATAAACATGAGTTATGATGTAAGAATAAATTATCGTGGACTTTCAAGGAGGTAGATGGAGTCCAAGGAGAAGTTAGATAATTACTTTGCAAACCCATATTAGGGAAGGTATATTCTTGTGACTGTAGTAGGTCATTATCCTGGTGATGAACCATGTATACCATGACAACATTAAACCTGCAGGAGAAGGCTTTAGTGTCAGGAAAAAAAATGGATTGAAATTTTTCAAAGGATGGAGATATTGGTCATGTAAAGATCATTAAAGGCTATGGTATAAGGATCCAAACACCTGGTGCGGATTTACACATTGATGTGTATGGAGGTAAGGTTGAAGAGGATGTTCATAGTGCAACTCTAATGACTATCAAATCCAAGTGGGGAATAGGTATGCATGTGTTGAAATTGAGTCAAATTTGGTTCAGACAAAGGCAAGCCATCAGAACTAGGAGGACATGGAAAGAAGCACACAATTGGAATCAAGAGGCTTGGGTTTCATAAGGATAAACTTGGAATGGGAAGAACTGAGTGGTGATGATGGAGGGTTATAGAAAAATATGGATAATGCAAGCAAAAGTAAGGAAATGAAGGCAATGCAATGTGCGAAGCAAAAGTGAAGTAGGGTGAGATTGGTGGCTAGGGAAGACGTGATGTTAGAGAAAATTATGGATTATAATAGTGCAACCCTAACTATAAATTCTATGGTAGGTATATTTCTAAGTGAACCTTAAATGATTGGCTCAAAAAAGTATCTTTCCCTTTTTTGGGTCATGGTCTAAAGTTCCATTTGTCGGTAAGGGGATGTATGGGGTTCTTCTTCAAATCTAAAAAGGACACATAAAGGGTGTTGAAGGGTTCATGGTGTTGGGGATCGACATTATTATCCATATAGAAGTGGCCAATCTTCTTTGATACAAGATCATAAGAATCTACAAAACAATTAGTGTGAGTGAAGCTACCATGTTTGCATGTAGAACTCTCGAATGACAATATACTAAGGGGTATTAGAGATAGACTCGATCGAATGACCGACATTGATGAAACACATAAGTACAGAGCATGCAGGATGGTAACACATATATTATTAGAACCAGATATTAAGGAAAGGATCCCATATTGTATAAAAAATAAGTGGGGGAAAACAATTCATATATTATTAGACCTAGATCTTAAGGAAAGGCTCCAATATTGTATAAAAAATAAGTGAGGGAAAAAAATCATGTTCAAAAATTAACTTGCCGCCAAGTAGTCTATATAGTAATCGATTTGTCGTTGACTACTTATTAACATGGGTTGACCATAAATTTTCGTCTTCACTTCAAAGTTTTACATTAGTTAAATTATATTTTGATTTTTACTGGAATATTAAAAAACATTTATTTATTTTGTGATTAGTTGAGTGAATCCATTTCTTATTCTAGAGCAGGTGGAGCTATATTCATTGTTTCCTTCCTATTTATTATTAATATCATGCAAATTTAAAAAAATTATCATTATCGGTCACATCCAATATATTTGACCATCATCGACTTATCCCATGATTTTTCAGATGAAAAGTTAATTTAGGCAAGACTTATGCCCAGAAAAAATGGATTTTTAAGGCTAGCATGTCCTCTATCAGTCATGGATGACTCCTCCATGACTCCATCTCATACTTAAGCTTTATAGTCATCCATGGCATACCTATGCACCGAAGAACAAAATCATTAAATATGCAATGTTGTCAGTAACATGAGTTGCAATGACGATAGGTAATGCTCACGGGGGCTTCACTCAATGAACTTGTGACATAGCACATTCATTCGTGGGATATTAAAGAATACCCTTAATTTCACTGGATTTGTTTTTTTGTGACTGGCAGAATCGACAACTCATAGTTCTCATACTCACGTGACATGGGGTTGATTCCCGTCTACTACCTCTATAACCTCCAGGTGCATCCACATAGCCCGCAAGCATGGGGCACGGGTAAATTGGGGTGAGAATTGAACTTGAGACCTCCTTTTTACATTTCCTTCCATTTACACGACACTTGCCAATCGGTCTATACCCCTGTAGGAAATTTCACTGGATATTGAAAATCCCCCCCAAAATCTTTTTTTTTTACCCCCTTCCAATACATATTTACAATTTTTAAAACCCCTATTTTTACCAGATAACCTAGGTATCCATTTTTTTCAAGATATTTTTAATATCTTTTTTTATTTCTACCCCTTAATATGGAATCATGATAGAACTTTTATACACCTACAAATCACAAAAATAAATTTGAAAATAAGCAAACAAGTGCACTAACATCCCAACATAGGGATATGCCACTACAATAATATAGCCTTGGGTTCAAGGGCTTGGTGTTATACTACAACCCTAGTAGGGCAGATGCTTCAACTCTTTGTTTAATGTTGATGTGGACTATAGTGTTTATGTGCACCTGTAATACACCCGACCCTTGAGTAACTTTCCTAGGGATGGGACATCAAAATTTCACTCTCCTTAACATCTCAAATCCTTCGTTCGAGGTCTTCATCCTCTTCTACTTACCCATAGCATTCTAATGACTGCTACCATGCTCTAATATGAGCTTTGGGTTGCAAGTTAATCTTCCTCTATAATATTGGTGGTAGAGGGATTTGGCGCTTCGACACTTCTGTGCTTCAACACTTCGGTGTTTTATGCCTCTTCGCTATCTCCGCACGAGACCACCCAGAGTCCCGAACTTCTGTAGTCTCGTAATATTTCCACGTGACTCTGGGCTCTGGGCCTTTTGGTCCATTTACAATACTACTCCCAAATCCTCTGAATCCCCGAAGTCTCGGACTCCCAGAGTTCCGGTCACTCTACCAATCACTTTGCCTAAGTGGATTGTACTAGATATTGACACATGTAAGGGTCAGGGGGGACACATGTCACATTTTAATGGGTCTATAAGGTATGGGATACACACAAATATGAGTGACACGTGGCACATCAAACTTGGGTCCATGTGACCCTGGGTGATGCCACTGCACTACGTCACTCCATATTGACTGTCCTTCAAGCCCTTCGATCTCACAGCCAAGGTTGGTCCACGTACCCCTTGGATCAATGGCCTCTGCTACTTTGTAACTTCGACGTTCATGGATTTTGATGCTATAGCATCTCCATTCTCCTGAAGTGGAACTTTGTCGAAGTCGTCTTGGTGTAGATCCAAAGGCTAAGGGAATTCCCCAAACTTCTCGATCGGTGGCTCGCGCTACTTCGCGATGGGTAGTTGGATCCCAGTTTTAGACGGTAAGATAGGTTCACCTAGCCACTAGGGAAACTATCCATTGTCGGTCAACTTGTCGGTAATTGAATCTCTCGGTTACCTTCGACCAATTTAAGGCTAGTAAGGTCGATAATACTCCAAAGTCCCAGACTTCCAGAGCTCCGAAGCTAGGGTGTCTTATCTCCCTTAGACTTATCCTAAGTTCTTTAGGTGTTGTTGATATGGGTCCTCACGAATGAATCTCATTCGCTCATCTTCCGAATGGAAAGGTATCCCCTTTCAAGGCTTGAATCTCGCTATCCTTCCTAAGTTTCATTAGTTCTGAAGGACTTAGGTGCTGGAGCATGCTTTGCGCTCTTTCTCCTGAGCTTATCAAAATCCTTTTTCCCAGGAGGCTCAAAACAACTGGGAGTGTCGCCATGCATACAAGAAACCATGTCCAAGTTCGATGAACTCACAGTTCTTCTGCTTAAATTTGAGTCACTACAAGGCTTGAGAATTTACATGTACAAACGATATAGTTCCTTACTTGCTTACATACACAATCAAGCAAATATAAAGGGATACAATCTAATTATCAAGCCAACATGCACATCGTGGAAACATTCATAGGATATCCAACTTTAATTCACAGTTAAAGTTCAATTACACAGGATATGAGAATACTTATCTATTACAAGTTGCAGCCAACTAACTGACTGTGGGTGTTCGCCTTTCCACCCAACCATAGGCTAAGAGGTATCCATTCTTAGCACTCTGGCCACGCCCTTGCCAAGCCATGATATCACTAGGGAATTTATGTTGATTCTCATCGATCCTTTCTCGTTCACTTCTTCTGCGAGGTTTATCATATGCTTCATCAACATCAAACTCGCAGTCTTCTACTCAGGTCACGTTCTTTGCAAACTCTCAGGGATTTTCTCTCTTTGTTACAGCCTCGATGTGGTTTATCAGATGCTTCCTCAGCATCAATCTTGTGGCCTTCTTCCCATTCTTAGCTAGAGATATTCTCTCATTCTCCACTCTTCTCTTTATTCTCTTATGTTCCTTGCATGCACATCCCTCATATCCTATTCCTTTTGTCAGAAGGAAAACTTGAGTCAGTCTGGGTATGCAGGACCCTGCGGTACTTTGGGCTGACATTCTTCAGCTAGACCATGCTTTTAGTCATGGGGTTGGTTGATGGTTCAACCACCAGTCCTTTCTTCATTAATTGATTTCTCTCCTTGGGATCTAGAGGAGGTTTATTATCCTCAACAAGGCAAATTTGGGGTCATTTGATATAATGAACCCTTTCTTATATTTTTCACATTCTTTCCTCTAGTGATATCATGGCTATTACTTTCAAGGCTTCACCCCCATAGTCATTTGTTTGGCTATCCAAACAATAATGCATTTACATTGTTCCCATGTCATAGCATGGTGATTATGATTAATGATTAATTACAAGATGGAGGAAACAAGGGTGTTACAACACCAAAAAAAGGTTGACCTAAATACCTTGCGTACTCCATCTCAACCCTAGATATATTATGCACAAGGTATTAAAAAACTTGAGGTACTGATCTCAATGTTTTCCCACCCATAAAGACTATTTAACCATAAGAAAGCATTGCAAAAACATTGGCATCTCAAGTTTTTTGACACGGGGCTACAATGGACCTATGCTTGTTCCTAAATTCCAATAGTACCAATAATTTGTGAGGTGTAGGACTATGACTGTGGATGCTAGGATGAATAAATAAGACAATTTCCAATTTCAAATGTGACCATAACAAGAAAGACAATTGAAGAGTATATAGGTGGCAATGCAATTATGGTGGAAATGTCTCTTCTATGTTGATTTTTATAACATCCCACTATTCTACTTAGTTCTACTCTTTTTGTACCTTTTTAGAGGCTGAACATGTCATTAGTTAATACCAATGAAAAGACTCATATGTCACATCTACTTCATTGATGAGCAATTGAACCTATACCAATAACTGCTGCATATTTTTTAAATGGGATCCCCACAAGGGTTATGAAAGGTCTGGATAAACAAGTTGAGTGTGATAAATATTTCTTCAGCAACTCTATCCAACAAAGATAGAGGCAACACATCAAGAAACTTAAACAATTCTAGGAAGCTTTGAAATGTGTATGAAACCCAACAACATCACATATCAAATTTCTCACAGTCTACAAATATTGTTCTCAAGCTAACAAGACTAGTCAAGTCCTCATGACAATTTAGATTATTTTAGTCTATTTTTTTGCTATACTAAATCTGGTAGGGCGAATAAATATTTCAACGTTACTATCTTGACAATACAAGAAATTATAGGATTCTTGGTCATATATTTTAGTCTAGAAGCAAACAAAAATGTAAATTTCTACAGAATTACCATTTTGTTAAAACATAATATATGAGAACATCTAAGTAGCATCAACTGTGCATCAATTAAAAGCATGTGAACAAGAAGATCAATACTATTTTTGTCAAAATCAATGACCATTTCTTACCAAGTATCTTCCACAACAAATTTTACAAGATCATCAATATTTTTGGGGATGGGCTCAGATTTCATGTACTGTTGTAATATGCCATCTTGCATATGATGTAAAATATTAGGTTATCAATATGCAAACCAATATAGTAAATAAGTAATATTGTTGGTCACATAAGTGTTATGCACAACATTATATTATCTATAGGTGACTAGTGGTAACTAGATCAAGTTTATAAAATATTGTGAAATGTCATCTCAGAGTAGGCCCAGGGGCCTACTATGTATGCCAAAAGGGCCTATTGTGTATGCCAAGTGGTTATGAAAATTGACATACACAACAGGCCCATGGGATTATTCAAGATAGGTATCAGATGAATCCAACATTTGGAGGGAATTCCATCAGAACTCACCAAACCCTTTGTTGTGGAGGAAATCAATCCATTAGAAATTTTTTTGTGAACTCCATTGAAAAAAATTAAAGGCAGAGTCATGTAGGAAATATTTTATCATGATTGTAAACCATTCATCGTGTTTTTTTCTTGTGTCAAATCCATGATTATTGCTATATAAAATGATTGTAAGTGTGATTTTTCACTTCCATTATTCTAATTACTGAGAATTTGTTATGAAACGACTTTTCAACAAGGTGGTAGTGGGTAGTATGATGGGTAAAAAATTGATTCACTGATCAACTCACTGTCTTACATGTTGACAAAACCTTGATTTGCTTAATGGTGATTTCTCACTTACACTTGTAATATTAAGCGAGAGTCAACATTATGACCACACATGTCAATGGTCAAGCTACCATAATAACACATCCTGGAAACATCTGTATAATCTTAATGTTCATTATCTTTGTTCATTTATCTTTGACATAATCCAAATAACACTATGTTTCTTTCCTAATGCAATTCTCAACTTTTTGTAAAATTGTCTACACAAATATGAATCACACCAACCTGATTCTTATTAAAGATAATGAATGTGGGGGAGACAAACCTCCCCTCACAAGATGATTTCAACCAGAGAGGGATTCGAAAAGACCAATAGGAAGGCCATGGACACATCGATGCAATGAGGTTACTTGATTTGTAGAGACTTCGAGATTTGCGATGTGAAACATGACCAATAATAAAGATTTCTTGGTTGATTTCAACACAATTATTCTACCAAAGTCCATAGAATTGAAAAAAGGATGACACTTTTATTTTCAAAATGGTCATTTCAAGGATGTCGATAAGACAATCAAGCTACTAGAAAAATATGTTGTATGGAAGAAGGAATAAATTGTCCTAGAGGAAGGAGAACCTTCTTGCATCCCTCTTTGAGACCATGACAAAACCATCACACAAAACAACCTCTTCGAAAAAAACCCTTGAAATGCATTCGCATACTAGATATTGTTATACTATGAACCATGTTTGACACAATATTTGGATTGGATAGGATTTATCACAGCTATAATAAGAGTCATCGTGAACTTATCACAATTTTTAGTAGTCTCTCAGATTTATCACAACTACAATGATCATGCCCTTCTAGGAATTCGCTTTGATAAAAAAAATATGTCCTACATTCCAATAATAACCCAACTATAGTAAAAATAAACTCATATGGATATGTTTTTTGATTTGCAAATTGAGTTAATGTTACTTGGAAAAACATGTTCTAAGGGTGTTGGACCCATTCTGAGCAACTTATTTGAATCACAATAATCAATCAAGTTCCCTTTAGGTATGATGGTAGGAGACCTGACCTATGGAAATGTGATCAAGAAATGATATCTTTCCTAAATATAGAACTAAACAACATGCATCAAGTTTTACAATATAATTGATTTTGGTCGTGGCTAATCTAAATGATCATGGTCAAGTGTTGTATTTTGGAGACTATACCATTCAACTAATCAATTGGTTATGTTCTTTTATTACTTACAAGGGTGCAATTATTTCTCTTGCTATAGAATGACTCTATTGAATGGGACCCTTAGCCCAAAAGAACATGAAATGACCTTGGAAAGATTAAATAACTTGCTATTTTATGACAAATTGAAAAGGGGGGATGGATAAATTTGGAACCTTTGGATGATTCCCCAACCCTACCCTTTAAAATATGAAAGAGATGAGTGAATAAGGGATGGAAGAGTGGAATCTACTACACTTTAGAGGGAGTTCATGATGGTGGAAATTATCATCTCATGCATTCTCATGCCGATGGATAGAAGTGATTGAGATGGATAAGTCACTCTCTCTTGAAACATCCCATATCCTATACTCCATACTTTCCTTCCCCACCAAAACTCGATTCGTAAAATGGATCACAAGATTTATCCTAATAAAGTGAAATCAAACACAAGCCTTTTGTATGCCAAAGTGAGATATGAACTACGTAAATGGCTAAGTGTGTTTAAGAGGATAACGATTGAATTGATATTAGTTGTCAAAGTGTACAAATAGATTAAATCCCATCGAAGCTAATCTAACTTAAAGTGGTCACATTTGTATAGAGATCTATGAGACCACCAATGGTAATAGGATTGGAAAAATCCCTTGGAGGTAAGGCACGCCAAATTTTAATCAATTCCTAATGGAGATAATTTGATGGAAGGGCATGGTTATGAAAAGGACTTGGACATAGAGACTAGTAACATAGGAAGTACTACATTTTAGTGTAACCATTATGTCTATGGAAGGCCATCCAACATATAAAATCAATCATGAGTACTATGGAAAATCCACCATCAAAATAAAATTGGAAGAAGTCATGGTTTGAGCACATGGAAGGAGCCATTACATGTGAAACATTGAAGGACCCATTGCTACAAACACATGGGAGGTGGTCTATAGATGGAACCAATTTCCAAGGCACAATATGGTCATCGATTGAAGATGTTTGGAATAAGTCGTCAAGGGTGAATAAAGTTAAGCATCAATGAAGTTTTCTCTGATGTAGCCACAAAGGCCCATACAAAATTTATTTTCATATTGGTAGGTCAAGTGTAGAATGGGGATAATATAAGGTTATTAGGATAAAGGCTCGAAGCATAACAATAAACATAGAATTCATCATGATAAGGATGTGAGGTTGAGGGAACCTTATGATAGGAAAAGATCAAGAATATGAAGTTGGTATCCCTTATGTTCATTTCTTCCATCAATAAAACTTGTGTCTCTTTATGTGTATATTGTTGTCCTACAGTAAATCAAAACATGTCCATGGGCATACACAATAGGACGAGGGGCCTACTATGTATGTCAATCGTATTTTGAAATGATAAACATGCACATGAAAATGAGGGTCGTTGAACTCAAAAAGTAAAAAACTTGAATATCCTGAAGTTGCACAAAAATGCATAATACAAAGTTCATTTTATCACAAATAACGAACTACAAGAGTTACAAAATCCACTTGGAGGTTTCCGAGTGATTTCAGTAAAGAGGTTGACCTCACTGAAAAATTGTTTCATCATTTTAAAAGTTTCAACAAGTTTGATGCCTTGTTTCCACTCCATCACAAGCATGACTATAATATCTAGAAAAATTAAAATCCTTATAGTTTTATACTCCAAGGGTACAAGTGCCCATTTTGAAGCTATTGCAGAAATTTCAAGA
>ML783293.1:396696-417525 GCA_009831015.1 Picea engelmannii
ACTTCATCCACAACTTGGAATGTTGGAAAATTGTGATCCTTTATCCATGGGTTAAATCACTAAGAAAATTATGTGTCTCTATTTGGTTGCATGCCAAGATTTGATAAATGTCACATGCATCCTCCAATCCTAGAGGGCTTTGAAATTTTTTTCATTTGTATATATTGAATCATATTGTGACAAAATGTCAATGTCCTCACTTGTTGGTGCAATGCATTCCATATGTGCATTTGTTTCTCATGAGCATGATTAAAACGAATCCATTGGGATTCGTTTCTTCTTCAACAACTCTATTAATGGATCCAATGGCATGAAGTAAGTTAGTGAAATCATAGGCCCTCTCTAATCCAACCATCCCACCAACATTGCTAAAGAATTTCTCACATACATATGACCCAGTCAGGTGCAATCCACATGGAAAGTTAGAGTATTGATCCCTAAACAATCTCATCAACAAAATTGCAAAGTGGTAAGAAATTTGCACATCTTGATATGCCTCTTTGCTAATTAAATTTATGTCGGCATTAGTATGAGATTTTTTTCATACCCAACATAACCATAACATAAAGAAATGATGAACTCTTGAAGCATTTCATACTGTTTCCCAAAGAGTCAAACTACAAGACAAAAAAATATCAATATAGTCAACGAAAATTGTTAGATAGGCCTATGTACCTATTGTCCTCTCTTTTGAACCACATGTACTTCTCATCTCTTTCAAATACCTCTAAACATGCCTTGAAGTAATGTGTTGTGTTGAACCCCAATTTTTTTTATCAATCCTCTCTATATATTCAATTTTAAGCTTGTGATCATCCACTTTAAAAGTTATAAACCATTTTGACAAGGTTAAAACTAACCTTCTCTTATCCAATAATCAAATCTCATCTACCACTAAACAAAGGATTCACTAACTTTTTTCCATTGTGGATGTAATCCGGGTCATGAAGTCCTATTACTTTGAAACCATCATACAATCCAGTTAGCCTCCATCCTTCCCAAGGAATTTTAAATCTAATGCATGTAGTTGAAGAACAATTCTTCGACATAAGTTGCCACCTTCTACTATCTCCATCTGTCGAATGACTAGTAATAGGTCCCAAAAAAATTCAACATGTTTCTTCCACAATTCTTCTATTTTTTCCCATTACTAATGAAAAAAATTTGCATTGAACCTATTGTACATTGGATGAACAACCAGAACCAAATGAGCAAGCTTGTCATGTAAAAGGTTTGCAATAATAACACGTGTAGAATGGACAATCACACAATTATTAAAAGTTTCTGTAATAATCCTGTATCCTACAACGCCCTCACCAACTATCACTAATAAATGTGATTGGAACTTATGTTCTTCTTTCTTGCCACAAAATCCCACCATTATATCAGTTTTTTCTTCCCAACTAACATATTTTTTCATGACAATTTCATCTTCAACAAACAATACATGAAATGATTCATTTATAGCATGTTTGAATTTATAATAAGCATAAGCTTTTCCAACTGCCTCAAAAATGTGATTGTGTTCCCCTGTGGTACATGTCAATGATTTTCCAACTTTCCTTAAAGTCATAGATATTGAAGGGACATCCAGATTCAAACTAATAAATCTATGTAATCTAAGACCTCCCCACAACTTAATCATCTCATAGATGGATTTAGTGGATGTACTATACCTTCTCCCTGCTTTTTGATGCATTAGGTTGTTAAAAATATCTTGGACAAATTCCCATACTACATCTTTACCTTATAATTTTCCTTGCTTATGAACCGCACACACATCCTTGCAAAGAATAAAGACATCCTTCCTTTGTGTAGATTCAAACAACTTTTCCTTTGAGGACCTCATTCTAATAGACAGTGTAGAAACCTCCATCCTCTCGCACTAAATATCTCACATTGTTAATCTATGGCTAGCATTTGCATCTCGTGCAATAAGTTTGAGTTCAGTTTCAGTCAAATGGTCTAGTCTTCTCCATTTCCCTGTATCTCTCCCATGTCTTTTAATGTTGCTCCTTGATTCACGATATAATCACATCCTAAAGTCATTACATTCAGGAATCAACTTACACAAATTGTATGTCAATGAATTGAAAGACATTCCTATTTCAAAATCCCTCTGGTGATGAATATACCTATATGTGTCATCAATACGACAATCAATACCATAATAACATAGTGCCCTCTTGGTATGCTTCTCTATGGTCCATAATTTCCCACCCCGCTAATCATCTGTTATGACCTTTGTATCTAGTCTCTTCCCATTTCTATCAATATAGGGATCCCAATACCCCCAACAATGTAATATCAAGGAAGATAAATGACCTAGAATAATATGAAAAATACATTAAAAAATAAACTACTTTTAAATAAGATAACAAATAAAATAATGTACACATTCAAATTCAAAAAGGAATTAAATTAAAACTTGCATAATTAACACACCTGAAGTAGAAGCACTTAGTTTTTTAGAACCCTTATGTAATAGTGATGGTGATGATGGAACCAAGAACCTAGTCAAAGTCTGTTGGGACTTCTCCATGTTCTTGGGTCTCTCAATTGTGCCAATCCTTAACCAACTTGTATTATGCAAAGCCTCATTTGTAGAAGTAACATGCTCCTTTTATTTCATGTGTTCATTCAAAGAATTGGAAATATTACCACTAGATAGTACTAAACAAAACCATTTATTCCATCGTATACATTCAACTTTTACTCTTCTCATGTCCCCATATTCTGCAAGTGTTGCTTCCACCACCTTGAACAAATCAGGATCTCGTTTCTCATTGAAATAATTTAGAAGTTTGATTGCATGCTCAATCTCAAATTGATATCCAACCATTGTTGTTTTTGTTTCTTCATCATTACATGAATGAATTTGACTATTTCCCACTGCTAAAACATTATGTTGATGAGTTTTTGATTTCATATGAGAATTTTTAAAGTTAATAAATGTTCGATATGCAAGTGATATTTCCCTTGTTCCATAATCAACACCACAACTTTCACATGGGATATTATTTGAGGTTTTCCCTTTTTTTGAAGAAACTTGGAGACTAAGCTTCTCCCCAGCATGAAAATTTTCCATTAAACTATTCACTTTGTTTTCCCATGATTCCAATATAACATGATCTGTTATCACACAATTTGTACTTTCCCAAAGCCTAAACGAAAGTATGCATATATTGACATAACAAAGGGGTAATCCTATCACTATCACCTCAATATGATACCCCCTTTTTTTTAGGAGGAGGAAAGACCCACTCCAAGGGAGACGTCCCAAGACCTAGGGTTTTTGAGGAAGGGAAAAGGACAAGGTAAACTACCCCTTTCTCTCTAGGTCACTCAAATCATGTTTAAGTCTTGTTGGATGAAGCAAAGGAGAATGAAGTGTACCTTCCCCTTACCAATACGATAACAAACACTAGTTGAGCAACACGTAGCTTAATTTTTCAATAAGACATCAAATTCATGAAAGCAAATGCTAGTAGCCAATGTATGCAACAAGTAACCAATGTACAACAACATTTAATGAAGTGATGAAAACTGCAATATTCTTCAGAAAATGTACTTAATGAAAACAAAATATAACACTTTAATTATTAAATAATAGTATTATGTCATATACAAGTTTTGAAATGATTTAGCTAGAAAATAGGATTATAATGGCTACCAAAAGGTGGTTGAAGTAAACTTGCAATAGTTTTATCAGTTTGTAACAACAATAAGTGTTTTGTAACAACCAAAAAAAATAATTCTCTGAATTGCAAGAAGATATTATGAAAAATCAACATTTATTGAGTAATTTGTTCAACAATTTTATGATGGACCACATTGGTTTGGTCCGAAACGTCGAAAATGAAAAAACTAATGCGATAATTCCAAAAGAACTGTCTCATCAAATTGTTCAACAATTATTATGAGCAATTTCCAAGTGACTTATGTAGATGTTATCAAAAATTTAATATGGATTAGTATGGTTGTAGTAGAGGTTTGCAACAACAACACATAATAATTAATAACAACGGTATCAAAACCCTCAGAAAAGTACTCTAAAAGGCACTTTAATGCACGTTAAATTCAAGTTTGATTGTAGTTTACCTTGTACAATTTTATGGGTTAGTTTAAGATGGCTAATAGGCTGATATAGACTACAAACAATGGTTATAATAGTGATTATAGTAGCAAATAACTTGGTTGTTAGTGTTAGTGAAAGTTTCAAGTGTTGAAAGATTGTTTGGTCTCAATCATCCATAAGAGTGTATAAATCAGTTCCTTTTAGGGGCTTATGGAGTCAATAATAGTAATAATATCACCTGGGAAATAAAATAATGATAATTCTTAGCTAAGGGAAGAAGTAAATGCAAGAGGTGTTGGCACTTCAAGGCCTCAAGCATTTTCCCTTTTTAAGGGAGGTTTTTCCATAAAATAGGCACTTCTAGGCCCTAGCGTACCTTCCTTCCTTAGCTTTTGAAAGACAATTTAATTGGTGACAAGAATGAGATTACTAGAGAACTAGCACTTTAGGGCTCTAATAATCACTCCCAAGAAAATGTATAATTGGCAAGATCAAGCTAGTAAAATAGCTATAGAGAGAAAGAAGCATTTATTGTTTCTCTCTTAGGGTTTAAACAAGCAATTTCATAATCTTAGACATGAAACAAGTAAATTTTACCACAAACATCCATAGCATGAATAAAAATGCATATTTTCCACTTAATTAAGCAAGAATAATCAAGTCAAACCTTAGTTGAAGACCATTCCACCATGAAAAATGCCAAAATACACCACCATAAAGCTCTCCCAAGAGGTGCGCACTAGTTATTTCAGCCAATAACCCTTAAAGAGGGAAAAAATTTCAGACCACCACTTGTGTGTGATGAGTTATGATGAAAATGAATGTCACTTTATGTCTATTTATACAAAAATTATGACCTTTAATTATTTTAGGTCAAAATATCAGGGACGACCTGACCAGTTTATTCAAAAATTACACTTTTACCAAAATAAATTCAATTTGCATTTAATTAGGCCTCCAAAGGTGATGTCATGCCCTCCTAGGATGACGTTGGGCCTCAAGTGTGGAATATTGGGCAAAGGAGATGAAACGTTGGGCCTCCAAAGGCCTAAAATTTTCCCACACATGCCAATAGCCTCATGAATGCCTCCAAGGTGATAGCCCTAGTTAACAAGTGATGTCTAGGGATGTATAGGTGACTTCCAATTCCTTCCAAGGCCAACATTCAGGTGGGAGAAGCATGAAACCCTCGGTCTAGGTCTTCCATAGTGCCTCCAAAGGCAACACCCTTCTTTATTTTGGTGCAATCCTTCAGTCTCTTCTTACCCCTAGATGGGGTTTCAACATCTATCTGTGGGATTTGGGCCCCCATGAAGGTTTGGGATAATCATTCCCTCATGTATACTTGTCCACCGGGAAAGGTCATGTAGCAACAACAAGTACACCCTCCAGGGGTTCATAAGTCACAGGGATCATAGCATGTAAATCACATCCAAGAAATAAATTACCCAAACATGTACATCAAACCCACCTTAACCCCAAACAAATGCTCAAATACGTTATGCAATTTGACAAGTTAGGTTTTCACAAGGTCTCAGGCTGTCCTGTTGGGATAACCTCTCTTAAGTTTTGGGTATTTCCTAGGTGGAGTCTAGTCCAAGTCATGTAAGTGTATGAGGTGACATGGGGTAAATATTTGGGTATGGGGTGCATGTCATAACATGGAAATGTAGAGTCTTACCTATGGGTGCCTTTGTGGAGGGAGATTTGCACCTTGTCATGGATGCAATTGTTTCCTAGCCCATTTATTGCCTTTTACTCTTAGCTTTATTTTCTTTTAATATTTTTCTCTTGTGCTACAAGGAAATAGTTGAGGGACATTGTCCTACCTTGATGAGCATAGGTGACACCGTTATCCACAAACATTTCATGGAAATGAGAAGGCCAACTCGTGATGAGACCCCCTTTCTCTTAGTTATTCCACCAAGATCCACTATCCTGGTTTGGTAACAAGATAGGTGGTAGTGTCATACCACTACATTCCCATGGTCATAATAGGCCAGCTCGTGATGAAACCTCCGATCCATCAACTAGTACCTTGAGTGTTTATGTTATCTTCTGGGTCCCCTTTTCTTACTGAGAAGTTTTTCATTGCTTTCTACATTAGGATATTTAGACACTTAGGAGTTAGTTAATATCTACTTGGTCTAATGTATCGTTAGGTAAATGTGTGTTTCTTAGTGTGTTTCTTTAGTATGCATTAGTATGCATTTGTAGTTAGGAAATCCGACGGTCACGATATGTTCCCGACATAGAGTCATCTGACGGTTCATACTCTCCTTGATCTTAACGGCCATTGATCTGTGGCTTAGCACTCGATTGGTCCATGATCTCTATTTAAATAGCATGGAGGGTCATTTTTCGATGATTGATTGTGAGAAACACTCTTGTAAAATCTCTCTGTAATTTTTTTCTTTGCATTAATAAACTGCTCCAAGTGGTCGCGTTGGTTGGGGCTGTGGATGTTTCCCCGTAGGGGTTTTACCACATGAAAACATTGGTGTGTTGATATTTGATCTGGTTATGTGAGTGGTTATTGAAGGTATTCATCCTCTGTTGGAATACCTGTGTTGTCGAACATGGTATCAGAGCCTCTTTGAAGACCCGTTCCTGTTGTAGATCGAGATCATGAAGCCGAGTTTCCTCATCTCCATTTTCTATCATTTCTATAGATTTCTGGGTTGAGAGGACTGTTCCATTGCATCCAGAGAACTCTTTTCAGTTAGGAACACTTTTTGTTTCACTCGAAAAGGTTTTCGTTTTCCCAAGATACGACCATTACAGTCAGATCCGAAGGTATAAAGCCTGAATACACATTTTTTAAATTTCTGCAAAGTTTTATTTTGGTTTGATATTATTTGTTTCCAAGTTGCTACTCTTTTATATCTGTGTAAGTTCTTTTCCCCACACCTTTTTTGATCTCGGAAAATCAGAAACAGATAGGAAAAGGTGCATATTCTGGATAAGCTAATCGAGATCTAACCCTTGTTGTCGTCGAGAAGCGAAATTTTTTCTTGTGTGAAAAGAGTTTTTTTAGCACGCTCTCCAAGGCCGTCTTCAACAACAACAACAACAACAATCCTCCTTTTGAACATTACAATATGTTTTTGCTAGACCATTTGGTTAAAAGTTGCCTTATTAAGTAAGAGGTCTTGAGTTCAAGTCTCTCTTTTGTTACCTTTTTTGAAAAAGTTCATGCTAAAATTATAAAGTGTATTTCACTTCAAGTATAAAAGTGAATCACTATAAGTAGCTTTAATATTTTATTTTAGAGTTATTTATTTTGCATGCAACTTTTATGTTATAAAGTAACTTCATTGTAAAAGTGATCCCCACTTCTCTTTATAAAAGTGGGTCACTTCATAAAGCAACTTACACTATCATGTGGTCATTTGGTTACTGTTTATGCCTTTTTTTTAAAAAGGGCATAACTCTCACATCCGAAGTCTGTTTTCAGTGCTGTTTTTTTTTAAACCGTATTAATTTTCGAGTTATTTCCATCCATATCATCAGTTTTAGTTTTTAAAATCCATATTATCTGCATATTTAATATGGCTTCTACAAGTAATGTTTTGCTTACCAGCGCCAACTACTTCCAATGGAAATCTCATATGGAAGATTTATTAGGAAGCAAAGGTTTGTACCGGATTACCTTGGGAAAGGAAAAAGAACCCACTGATGATGATAAGAAATCCAAATGGGCTAATAGGAGTGATGAAGCACGTGGACTAATCAGAATTTCCATCTCTCGTGATTTAAGATACCACCTCCAATAAATTGATGACCCCTAAGAAGCTTGGGACAAGATTGAATCTGTGTTTGGTAAACTCAATATTATTCAAGCACAACAGTTAGAAAATCAAGTACTTACCTTGAGTCCAAGTGATTTTTCTTGCCTTGGAGACTATCTATCTAGGTTTAAAACACTTAGAATTTTATGTGGAGAATGTAAGATAAAAATGGAGAAGAGTGTTGCATCTATCTTATTCTTTCTAAGCTAGGTAGTGCATATTTTGTGTTTGTATCTACCTTTTATGCCATGAGAGAGGCTCTAGGGAAAGCTTATGAAAAACCCACTCTTGATTCCTTTTGTGCTTCTTTGATTAGAGAGTTTGATAAGCTTGTACAACTTGGAGTGATCAACATTGCAGGTACCTCCAACAAAGCCTTAGTTTCCTAGCAGAAAGATAAACCCAAGAATCCTAGAAAACAAAATCCTCGCCACAGCAACAAACAATATAAGGGTCTCAAACCCACTCAGACAATTTTTGCTTCGAATGGAGACAAAGGAGGAAAATATAAAAATAAGAATACTGACAGACATTGCAACTTTTGTGATAAAGATGGTCATGATGAGTCCAAATGTTTCAAGAAGATGGCAGCTTTAGAAGCAGCGATGAAGAAGCACAAAATCAATATTGATCCTACTTCTTCTTCTTCTTCTCATGGACATGCACATTCTGCTTTTGGTTTCTCCTTCAATACACCTTCTACTTCTACTTTTGATAAGTGGCTTATTGATTCTGGAGCATCTTATCATATGGCTAAGGATGGAGACATATTTTCTACTCTAAATGAATGTAACACCAAGAAAATATTTGTTGGTGATGATAGATATCTTAGTGTTGAAGAATTTGGAACAATACAAGTAGAAAAAGGCCATTTCAATGATGTATTATGTGTTCCAAGTCTTTCTTGTAACCTTCTATCAGTATATCAAATCACTCATTTAGGTGAAGGTAAAACCGTAGAGTTTTCACCTCACCAAGTTGTAATCAAGGATTAAAATATCCTAATAATGTTCTTGCAACTGGAATTGTTGATGATATTACCAGGTTGTACAAGTTTGACAACTTTGCGTCATCATCTTTTTCATCAGTTTTTGTTGCTCATAGCGATGAATTGAGCAAACTTTGGTATGAGCGGTTTGGTCATCTAAAATATCGCTCATTGTAGCAACTATGTAATCAACAGATGGTGACTATTCTTCCTCTTGTTTCATGCAGAGATGGTGTTTGTGCCGGTTGTGTTCTTGACAAACATCATCGGGACAATTTTGAAAAGCATGCCTCTTGGCACGCCTCGGGTCCTTTGCTACTTGTTCACACTGATTTGTGTGGTTCACTTTCTTCTCCGTCTTTTTCTGGGTGCAATTATTTCTTAACTTTCATAGATGAATTTTCTATATGTACTTGGGTTTACTTCTTAAAACTTAAGAGCGGAGTTTTTGACAATTTTTTGGCCTACAAGGCCCTTGTAGAAAAGCAATATGGACATCAAATTCAAAGGTTAAGAACAAACAATAGAGGCGAATATGTGAACAATAATTTTAAAAATTACTGCACTACACATGGAATCCAAATGCGACACGTTATTACATATACACCACAACAAAATGGTGTTGCTGAGAGAAAGAACCACACATTAAAAGAAATGTCTAATTGTATGATCCAATCTAAGGGATTAAGTCTAAAGTATTGGGCGAAAGCCATCAACTGTGAAAATTACACAGTAAATCGCATTCCCACAATGGATTTTAAAAATATAACAATGGAAGAAGCTTGGACTAAAATTAAACCAGATGTAAGTCACTTCCATGTATTTGGCAGTATAGCATGGGCTCACATTCCTGATGAGAAAAGGAAAGCATTGCAGCCTAAAAGTGAGAAGTGTATATTTGTTGGTTATTCTGAAGATGTCAAAAGTTACAGACTTATTCAATCACATTGTAATGAAATTATTATTAGAAGAGATGTTAAATTTGATGAAAATCTCTTGGCCCGCGAGCCCAATTCAACATTTGTGCCTTCTTTGTCCTACGAGTCTAATTCGACAGTTGTGCCTTCTTCGGCCTGTGATCCACCTTCGACATTTGTGCCTTCTTCTAATATTTTTTCTTCTTTAGATGATGACAGTGAGGATGAAAATCCACCTCTACCTGCTCACCCTCCTCTAGATGAGTCCTTTGAACTTGAACCAACACTAGTTCCATCGCTTCCTAGATGGGTCCGTTCAACACGAGAAGCAACTAGTGATCTTGTTGGTGATCCTTAAGATCAACGTCGAACACGTTCATAGTTCCAGCGAGCCTCTTCTCTTTTGGCTCAAGTTTTAGAAACCCATGATCTAAAGACATTTGCAGAAGCTTCAGGTCATCCAGATTGGGATACAACAATGAATGAAGAGTATCATTCTTTAATGGCAAACGATACTTGGGATCTTGTACCTCTTCCAAAAGGAAGAAAACTTGTCAGATGTAAATGGGTCTACAGAACTAAGTATGCATTAGATGGAAGTGTTGAAAGACACAAGGCTCGTTTAGTTGCCAAAGTATTTTCCCAAGTTGAAGGAATTAACTATCATGAAACCTTTTCCCATGTAGCCAAAATGAATTCCATCCACCTTGTTATTGCCCTTGTTGCCTCACATAAATGGGAGGTCCATCAGATGGATGTTAAATCCACCTTCTTGCATGGAGATTTGCAAGAAGAAATCTACATGGAACAACCTCCTGGCTATGTCTAAAATGACTCTAGCCTTGTTTGACGCCTTAATAAATCTCTTTATGGTCTCAAGCAAGCTCCCCAACCTTGGTATGCCAAAATGGACACCTTTCTTATTGCCACTGGATTCTCTAGATGCCATTCTGATCCTAATGTCTATACTAAGAAAGTAGGAAGCCATCTTATAATCCTTGTCCTTTATGTTGATGACCTTATCCTTATTGGTAGTGACTTAAAACTTTTAAACCATGTGAAAACCAACCTTAAGAAGAAATTTGAAATGACAGACTTAGGTTTTTTGCTCTACTTCCTTGGCCTCCAAGTTTTGCAAACCAACGAAGGAATTTTTCTTTCCCAATCTAAGTATTATTGTGACCTTATTCGTCGCTTTCACATGGACGATTATAAACCAACCGCTTCTCCCTTCTAGTCTGGAGTCAATCTTACTACCACCTGTACTTCTCCCGAAGTTGATGCCACCCTGTATCGTCAGTTAGTTGGTAGCCTCTTATACTTGACTCATACTCGTCCTGATCTTTCCTTTGATGTTTATCTTGTTGCCCGGTTTATGCAAACACCCCATGAAAGCCATTGGAAAGAAGCTAAAAGGATACTTTTCTATGTCTGTGCTACAGTTTAGTTTAGGATACACTATAGTTTAGGGGGGAATCCTTTATTGGTTGGTTTCACTGATTCAGATTGGGCTGGCGACCCTGATGATAAGAAGTCTACTGCAAGTTATGTTTTCGGCCTTGGTTCAGGACCCGTCACTTGGGCCTGTAAGAAACAACAAGCTATTTCACTTTCTTCATCAGAAGCATAGTACCGAGCAGCGGTAAATGCAAGTCAGTAAGCCTTGTGGCTTCGACAGATCCTCTCAAAGTTTGGATTCCAGCAACAACATCTGACCAACCTTTGGTGTGACAATCAGAGTGCCATCAAGATCGCCAAAGACCCAGTTCAACATCAGTGTAGCAAACACATCGAGCTCCACATGCACTTCATCAGAAAAATCATTCATGATCAAGTTATTGAAGTGCTCTTTTGTCCTACAGAAGATCAAGTTGCAGACATTTTCACAAAGTCTCTTACAGAATCAAATTTCTCCAAACTTCGATCTATGTTAGGAGTTTAGGAATTTGTCATTAAGGGGGGATAGGCTCTAATGCCTCCTTCCTTCACCTATTGTGTCACTATTGTAAATCCTTCAATCCTGTCCCAAGTTTTCCTTAAGGGGGGATGTTAGGATATTTAGACACTTAGGAGTTAGTTAAGATCTACTTGGTCTAATGTATCATTAGGTAAAAGTGTGTTTCTTAGTGTGTTTCTTTAGTATGCATTAGTATGAATTTGTAGTTAGGAAATCCGACGATCACAATATGTTCCCGACATAGAGTAATCTGATAGTTCATACTCTCCTCGATATTAATGACCATTGATTTGTGGTTTAACTCCCGATTGGTTCATGATATCTATTTAAATAGCATGGAGGGTCACTTGCTGATGATCGATTGTGAGAAACTCTCTTGTAAAATCTCTCTGTAATCTTTTTCTTTTCATTAATAAACTTCTCCAAGTGGCCGCGTTATCTGGGGCCATGGATGTTTCCCCGTAGGGGTTTTACCATGTGAAAACATCAGTGTGTTGATATTTGATCTGGTTATGTGAGTGGTTACTGAAGGTATTCGTCCTTTGTTGGAATACCCGTGTTGTCTAACATTCTCGGGGATCCCTGGGTGAAGCATATTGAAGGTTTCCAAATTGGCTTTTAACTCTTGCCAACTACTTTTACCCTCTAGGCCTTTAGCCCCTTCTTCCCACGAGATAAGGTATAACCCTTCCTTGTGTAGCCAATCCCAATGCCCAAGAAAGGATAGGGGAGATGGAAGGAATGAAAATGGAAAGTGATAAGTATGGAAGGAAAGGACGATGAATATTCACAGATCCACACAGTAGCAACCCATCCTAAAGGGAAATCAACTTACTAGGGCACCGTGTCACCCTTCCAGGTTTGAACAACGCAAAGAGAATAATTTTCAAGAAAACATCATGAAATGGAGAATGATACGATACAACATGTTCAAGTGCTTCAAAAATCAGAGTGATACATACCATGATACCCAGAATCATTACCTCATGGAGCAAGACTCATTGTTACTTCAAGACTAGGTTGGTGTGATGGATACTGCTACTGGTGATATGTGGACTGCATTGAAGAAAAGTGGGGCCCTCTGGGGCCATGCTCAAGTCGGTTAGCTCTTGGTACTCCATGTCTAGGACCTGTGGGCCTCGATACATGATCTCCTTAGTTATCCCTAGGCTACGGGATAACATCTGGCTCTAACTTGGGGACATGTGCTCACCATAGAGCACATGAGAACCTCAATATCTCTAGTATGACATGTGCCTGCTAAATTTCAACAAAAGACATTAGTAATCCCTAGGGTGGTGATATCACCCCTTGTCCATATATGATAAAATAAACAAATAAAATAATCTCTAGTCTAACATATGATTATGAGAATACATATATACATAATTAAACAAGACAATATGAAAGTTGCAACTACAACTATGCTAACATGATATGCAATGGTATGTACAATGGATGCAAAATGCCTATCTATTCTAACTTACCTGTAATTACCTGTCATGTTTTCGGTGATAAGTAATGCTTGATGTGGATAGCATTCACATGTATTTTCAAAGCCTTTCTCTCAAGCGTTGTTAAATTAAAATAGTTTTTTCCTACTTGAATCGCAATCTTGTAAGCACCTATCCATAATCCGTCTGACTTCTTGTGCATACTAGGTTTCTCTCTTCTTTTTTCCCATAATAACACTAGATCCCATTCTTTGAAATCCTCTCGTTTTCTTTGTGATCAAAATTTTTCTCAACCTTCTCTTGACTTCTTGCCATTTGGTTCAAAGCAATCCTCCTAGATTCATCTAATTCCACCAACTGGTCAATTCATTCTTGGAGTGCTTCTTCTTCTGTGGTGTATTGTTGGGTGAAGTGGAGGATGGGAATTTCTAGATTCACAAGCAGTTTAGCCTCCAACCCATATACTAGTTCAAACTAGTTTTTTCCTATTGAAGTCTTTGTTGTTATACGATCTTCCCACATGGTGTACTTGATCTTGATATCCCAGGCTTTCTTATTCTCTCCCACAAGCTTCTTGATTATAATCATGAGATTCTTGTTACTTGACTCTGCCAAACCATTCCCCTGGTGATAGTATTTTGACAAGTGGGATAGAATGATGCCATATTTGAAACAAAATTCTGCTAAAGCAAGGGAGCTAAAGGCTTTGGCATTGTCAGTGGTGATTTTGTCGGATGCTCCAAATATCATTATGATTCTTTCGTCCAAGAAGTTCATGACCACATCTTTATTATCCTTCTTTGTAGGAACAACTTCTACCCATCTAGTGAAATAATCTTTGGTGGTCAAAATCCATCGGTAACCATTACTTGAATTATCCTTAAATTCACCAATAAAATCCAAACCCCACTGTTGAAAAGGGGTTTCTACAATCACAGGCCTTAGAGTTTGTGTAGGGATTTTTTGTTTTCCTGCAAAGTATTGACAGGTTTTGCATGAGTGGACATATCGGTGAGTATCAGTGAATAGTGTTGGCTAGTAATATCCAGCTCTCAAAATCTTGTGAGCAGTAGTACGGGAAGCAAAGTGCCCCTCACAATACCCCGAGTGTAGCTCCTTCAAAAAATTGTTAGCCTCATCTGTCTTCAAACATATAAGGAGAACTCCATATGGGTTTTTCCAACCTAAACCATCTTTAGTTAAACAATACTTCATAGCTTTGAGTCTTAGAGCCCTTCTTTTATAGTCTATCAGGTGGTCTAGGCAAGACAAGTTTTTAAAGTAGTATATTATGTCAGAATACCATTCATCATGTTCTAGTTCACTTACCACCATAATCACTTGCTCGGTTTCTCCCATTTGTATGGCTTCTTCATTTCTTTTAGTCAACATATGAGCTAGCCCTTGTCCCTTTATGATCTTTGTGGGTTTTATCTCTAAGTCATATTCTTGGATTTTGGAAACCCACTTACCCCTAGTGACGATGAAATCTTGTTGTAACAAAACATGTTTTACCGCCAGGTATGGGACATAATCCTTAATATTGTTATAGCCAACGTAAACTCTAAAGTGCTTGATGGATTTAACTAAGGTGTAAGCCTATTTTTCAGTAATTGAATAATTCAATTCTGAATCCCTAAGGAATTTTCTCATGAACGCAATAGGGTGCTCATGATTATCAACATCTTTTTGCAACAAGACACCTGCAATGGTATCTTGAGAAGCAAATGAGAATATCATGAAATCACGTGAATAATCATGGCTAACCAAAATTGGGGCTTGGGAAATGGCATTCTTTATGTATTTAGAGAATCGTAGACTCTTGTCATCCCATCTGAATGCCACATATTTCTTAAGAAAGGCACTCATGGGTTTTACTCTCTCAACAAAATTTGGAACAAATATTCAAATAAATTTATTTTTCCAAAGAATGATTGAAGGCTTTTTTTATTAGTAGGGGGGCATACATTCTTTATAGATTGGATTATTTATGGATAAAAAAAAATCCCCCCTTCTGATACTATGTTCCCTAATAACTTTCCTTCGTCTATCCCAAAAATAGACTTTTTAAGGTGTAGGAAATTGTTGTTGTTGTTGTAACTACTGTTGTAGCCATCATTTCAGCCCCTTAACAACCCTCAAACTGTTTATAACACAACCCAACACTTGTACTAGGAAAACTACTATCATTATATGCTAAAGTGTTTGTTTAAATTTCCTAATTTAAGTACTTTCTGAAGTGGTTTTGTTGCTGCCATAATTATCATTTTACTGCTGTTACAAGTGTTTTGACAGCCTATTGAAGTCATTTGTTGACTTGTTTTAAATCTTGAAATTGTGAGTGACAAAGTATTATCAAATTGCAAAGTCTTTATATCATTTGTTGCCATCATACCTTGCAATTTATAGACATATTTGTTTCTCCTATACATTTCATCTTTTAGTGTTTCAATAGCATATTTATATCTTGAAGTTATTGATTTGAAACATTAATATTGTTGCTTGTTGCTAACATTTGTTTTTTTATTGATAAAGGGCAGGTGCAATTCATTCACTTTTCCTTTTTCCCCCTTAAACTTTACCAAGTGATTTGTTTCCTCAAGTGACCTAGAGAGGGGTGGGTTTTACCTGGTCTTTTTACCCTTCATCAACCAACTAGGTCTGGGGACGTCTCCCTTGGAGTAATTTTCTTATCCTCCTAAATAGAAATAGGTATCCTATTGGGTTGGCAATAATAGGACTACCTTTGTGTTATGTCAATCTAGGCCTACTTGTCGTTAGGCTTTGGGCAAGTATAGATTGTGTGATAACATGATCAATATATATGCATTGTCCTATAGACTAGGAAACACTTTCAAATCTTGGTTGTTTATGCATAGGTTCCTCAACATGCTCTCCAATATTTCCAACATTTGGATATTTTTTCACTACACTTGATCCAAAAGTTTCAATTTCCAATTTGTCTAGTTTCCTCTTGATGGCTATAGTCATTGTTTCCATTGTCCATTTTTTCTCTTGCTTCAGATTTAACGGGTGACATTTACTACCAAAAAACTCAAAAGGATATCCAATGACTCCATCATCCACAATTTCATGACGGATTTTAGAAAATGTAGAATATTTTCAACCCCTAACTAGGCCAATGACAAAAAATCCCTTCACTAGCTACAATTTCATATCCCAAATCCATATGCATTTCCATCCATATGTACCTTTTAGTAAATTAAGAAAAATAAGCATACCAAATGTTAAGACAATGTAAATTTAAAATGACATGTAGATGTAACAAATTTATAACTACCTATAAATTTATGGGATTAAGAAGAAAATTTCAACCCGAATGCTTGAAATACTAGACATTGGTTGCACTCAAATATTATACTTAAACCATGATTTTACTCATCCCTTTCAAACTTGAAATAAAATCCAAGTCTGAATACTGAATATGGTATTACCTCTTATATAAATAAAGGATAGAGTCCTTTCATTTATTTTTCATTCATCATTCCGTGTTAGAGATGTATACATAAAGATAAGGATGGCCTACGAAGTTATACTTGGATTCATGGCGTAAAGTCGTATATATAACTTCTTCTTGGCATTATTTTGTTGGGTAGTAATATTAATCATATTCAACTATTCAAATGCTTGAACCTGTCGCGTTGATGAAGGTTGCACATAGTTAATGCCAACATGTTGTTGAGCCTGTAATGGCATGGCGCTAGATTGCATAGGACTAGGGAATATGTAGTATGGTTTACCTTGTGGTGGGTTCCCATATTGATTATAGGACATATATGAGTCTCCATTTCAATTATGACTATTGTAGGAGGGTTCATGGATATGCGGGGAAACCCAGATACCTAGAGGTGTCATGTGGTTCCTGAGATATACTAGATTGTTCCACCTAACCATTGGGGGAGGGGGGATGTCATGTAATACTATATGCATATGATGATCCAATAGTAGGTTGATATGAGGGAAAAAGGTGGGGAAATGAGGGGAAAAATATATTTGAGGAATAAATCCAAGAGGCGTGCCATCACAATATTTGCAACTCACTTCCTCATGTTGCAATCTCTCCTTTCCCAAGCATATAACTTGCAAAAAATGTTTTCAAGTGATAGAGTAGTTGAGTATGGGCATATATAGGAGATCATTGATAAAAAGATGGAACAATCATCTCCATTTCCCTATACATGCAACAGAGGTTCTCTTGGTACTCGTGGGGTAGGGTCACCACTAGGACACAATATCATCAAAGGGGTATTTACTGATAATTGGGTGGTGTTAGACATGGTCAGAATAGATTCCATGGTTGGGTTTGCTTTTTTCCCTTCTTCTTGGAATTGTTTTGTTGGGTTGTAGGGTTAACCATGTTTAGTTTTTTAAATGCTTGAACTTCCTGGATCGACGAATGTTGGACAAAGTTAACACCAACCCGTTGGACCGAAGAATGTTGGACAAAGTTAACACCAACCCGTTGGACCGAAGAATGTTGGACAAAGTTAACACCAACCTGTTTTTGTGTTGGTGGTGGCATGGCATTAGGTGGTGGTGAAATAGGGAAAGGATAATATGGGTTACTCTACTAGGGAGGCCCATAGGGATTGTATGATGTGGAGGTTCCTTTGCTACAACTTGGGTTGCATGTGTTGAACTAATGCTTATGCTGAGAGGGGTTGGGGTGAATCAATATGAAATAATTTTTACTTTGTTTAACCATTCATCAATCATTCATTATCCAAGAAACAATAATCACATAATCATAATGCATAAAGTTTAACATGGAAAACCCAATCGAAAGAAAACCATAAACGTATCTTTATAAATGTTTGTAGGCACTAACCTACTGTTACAAATATTGTAGAAACCAACCTATAGGAGACACTAATATCCTTAAATGGGCCCCATATTAGCAATATGTAGGCACCAACCTACTAGAGACACCAATCTCCTCAACTGAGCACCAACTCAATAAGATGTAGGCACCACCCTATTGGAGACACCAATCTCCTCAACTAAGCACTAAATCAATAAGATATGTGTAGACACCAATCCAATATCTTTATACACAGAGTGATTCTGAGTTCACTTGCATGCTTCATTCCATAGACAATCCTTCAAACCATAGCAAGACTCATAGCATCATTCCTAGAATATAATCATTGATGACAACATCCACTAAGGGAAACATCCACTAACGACAACATCCAACTAACGATGACATCCATTGATGAAAACATCTGCTGACGAAAACATCACAACCTTGAAACAATACACACAAAAACATCAAATACCTTCAATCCTTCATAGCACACCTTGAGAATAAGAAAGACCTCAAGAAAATCACTTAGAATTCTCTCCCACACCAGAAAGATACCCCAACACCTTTAGTGTACCTCAAATCATTTCTCCATGCCTCAAAATTTATCTCTTGCTTGGTTGCGCTACAAATGAAAAAATATATCTTGTATTTACAGTAATTGTATCCCCACATTCAAGGCTGACCTGTAAAGACTGGCTAAGTTGACCTCAATGTTCTAGTTGGGTTGTCAGATGAAAAAAAATCATATCTGCTCATTCCTATGGAGTTAGAAGGAATTCCATATATCATTGGAAAGGTCTTGGAATAATGTTTCCAACCATATAACTTGTGCTCCCATTTGAGCTAGGTATGTAGGGTAAAAATTCCTTTAAATATAGGGAATCCAAAATGATAATCAAAATTCTAAAAGTAATAGTTTCAACAATCTCCATCTTGCAATCTTTATATTGGACATTTGTAGGCTTGTAATATTTATCTTGGACATAAGTATGCTCCCCTTGTATCTGAAATCAATGACAACAACATTTCCAACATCATGAAGATCCATGCATATTTATAGGAATATGCATACCTGCCTAGGGTAAAGGATTCATTGGATGGACAAGGTTGTACCCCCAAACTGTTGGAGGAGAGGAGGTAGGGAATGTGATATTTTGTACATAGGGTGTTCCCATACATTAGCTTAAAGTAAAATGTTGGGTAGGTTGGCATATTTTCCGCGTGGGGGAATAAAGTAAAAGCATGTGCCCTAAAGACTTAATGTTCCTCCTCTCACAATCACTGAGCCTTCCAATATCTCTCAACAATGGGGCATGAACCCATCAGAAGAGAAGCTATTGAAGTTATGAAATATCATTTATAATGAAAGCCATAGGGTGCATATCCCAAAAGGACTGATGATATTTCCCAATAGCCATTCAAAATATGACCTAGGTGTAATTACAGCCCACAATCACCACCTCTATAGAAATCCTAGTTTTTGGCCACTAACTTACCTCCTTCAAGTGCAACAGGGGACTCTAAACCTCAAAAAGTGGTCATGGCCCAAGAAACCTCACGAGAGTTGGGTGGCTCAAGAAGGCTCGCGTAGAACAACCAGACCTTGGCGTCACCCCTTCACATGTATCCCCCTTCCTTATGGTGTAGGAACACTTGAAGTAAAGGATTTGAAGTACCCTAAACAATAAACTCTATGTTTTGAACGAGAATTGATAACGAGAGATTATTTGGATACCTGCTGCCAAAATCTTAACCTGAACTAAAATTTAGTTTTTTGACCTCTCAAGGGAGGATTTTAGTAGGTTCTTAGAATTGTATTTAAAAAGTTTTTGAAATCACATGAACCAATCTCATTGCTTAAGGGTGTGATGAAGGTTTGTAAAGTTTAGGATTATTAGACTGCATATTCTTCTTCAGTAGATAGAAGGTTTAAACCAAGAAACTAGGTAACATATGACAACTTTTTTTGAACTTTTGAAAATGATTGGCTTCTTCCAATCATAGAAAAAAAAAACATTTGAAATGTGAATGCCTTTTAAAACAATGAAAGGTCAAAATGAACATGGAAAATGTTGTTTTTTCTTTGTAATGACTTGTATGTTAATGATACCACATAAGCCTTTCAAAAGAAAACAACTTTTCAAGGAAATGTGGCACTTACATTGTTCAATATCACAAAAAATCATGCGACCAAATTTGACAATCCTCGTCACTGCAAAAGGCAATAACAAATTTTAGTCTAAATTCTCTCTGCCAAGAACATCTATATACAATATAAGCACAATAGTTTTAAGAATTGCTTCTATGACTTCATGCTGGAAGGAACCTTCCCATAAAATAATTAATGTTAATTTATGATAAACATATCACCAACAAAATGCTCATTTGAATTTTGGCAATTAAAAGTTTCTCGTGAGACACTTTTTATTGTGCTGTAAAAAGTAGACAATGAATTTGTTTATGGGGTAAGGAGTTGCAAGTGGAAAAGCATTTAAGCATGTATGGAAACTTAGTGGTGTATGGAAACTTATGGTAGAATCTTGCCTTGTATGTAGAATCATTTAAGCAATTTTAATCATCTACATACAAGGCAATGATATCTTTTAGTAAGTCAGTTAAAAAAAAAGAACTCTGCCAATTGGAAAATGATTCCACATAAATATTCATAAACATCGCTAGATCAAAAAGTGATTATTGAAATGAGAACCCTATGTCAAGGATGTCAAAAGGGAATCCATATGAAAGTTTACCAAAATACAATTCCCACATTGCTCTTGTAGTGGGGCTAGTTTATTGTCCATATATTCTAATGAAAA
>ML783293.1:417575-467888 GCA_009831015.1 Picea engelmannii
AAGGTCATAAGAGTAGCAATAAAGCTATTAGATTATTTTCATATCACAATTAGTTGAAATTGTTATCTAGAACTATAACTAGATGTTAGAATAGTAAAACAATAAGCAATTGTTGTTTTAAAGCAACAATAAATTTTATGTTGGTTTGTTAGTTGGTGTAAAATTAGACACATAATAACAACATAAAACATCCAAATAACAACAAAAACCATATTAGATTAAAATCACAAATACTAGGTTTCAATTTAGGCTCATACTACTAAGCAATATTAATAGATGCAGTTCCTTTAGGACCATAAAAATGATAATAAAGCGATCGATGGATTTTCATGTCACAATTGATTAGAATCTCCATCCACAATTATATGGAAACTGTTAGAATAATAAAAGAATAAGCAATTATTGTTTGGAACAATGAAAAAAATTGTTATGATTTGATTGTTTTATAAAACTACACACATAACAACAACATCAAGGGTCCAAATAATAATAAGAATCACATTATATCAATTCCAGAAACATTGAGTTTTAGTCTAGGCTCATAACCTCAAATGAACCTTCATGACAATCATACAAATCAATGTTCAAAGATTCATAGCATGAATGGAATTTACAACATGCATCAATATGGCTTGTAACCACTTTGATTTTATACCATGGGATCATGTATCATCATATGGCTTGCAACCACTTTGTTTTTATATCACAGGATCATGTATCATTGGATATCTGTTTTTATAGAAAATCCCTTTCACTATGATTGAATTAGAAACACAAATTATGGAGGGTGCCATGAAATGCTAATATTTGATCTGAATTCATTTGTTCAAATAAATCAAGACTTGTATACGTTATCCTTGCTAGTGACATACATCTTGTATAATTTTCTTTTCTACTACTAAATTATTCTTACAAGTTTTTTCATTATTTTGAAGTCTTGCAGTTTGTTTTGGATGTTTGTGTCCTCACTACTAGGACACGATATCATCAAAGGGGTATTTACTGGTAATTGGGTGGTGTTCAACGTGGTCAGATTAGAGTCCAAGTTGGGTTTTTTTTTCCTCTTCTTCTTGGAATTGTTCTTCTTGGTTGTAGGGTTAACCATGTTCAGTTGTTCAAATGCTTGAACTTCCTGGATCAATGAATGTTGGACAAAGTTAACACCAACCTGCTAGACAGAATAATGTTGGACAAAGTTAACACCAACCTATTGTTGTGTTGTTGGTGGCATGGCATTAGGTGGTGGGGAAATAGGGAAAGGATAATATGGGTTACGTACTCTGCTAGGGAGGCCCATAGATATTGTATGATGTGGAGGTTCCTTCGCTGCAACTTGGGTTGCATGTGTTGAACTGATGCTTATACTGAGAGTGGGTGGGGTGAATCAGTATACGATACTTTTTAATTTGTTTAACCATTAATCAATCATTCATTAGCCAAGAAACAATAATCACATAATCATAATGCATAAAGTTTAACATGGAAAACCTAATCGAAAGAAAACCATAAACTTGTCTTTATAAATGTCTGTAGGCATCAACCTACTGTTACAAATATTGTAGAAACCAACCTATATGAGACACTAATATCCTTAAATGGGACCCAACTTAGCAACATGTAGGCACCAACCTACTAGAGACACCAATCTCCTCAACTTAGCACCAACTCAATAAGATGTAGGCACCAACCTACTGGAGACACCAATCTCCTCAATTGAGCACTAAATCAATAAGATATGTGTAGACACCAATCCAATATCTTCATACACAGAGTGCATATGATTTCACCTGCATGCTTCATTCCATAGAAAATCTTTCAAGCCATAGCAAGCATCATAGAATCATTCCTAGAATGTAATCATTGATGGAAACATCCACTGAGGGAAACATCCACTAAAGAAAACATCCACTAAAGATAACATCCATTGATGAAAACATCCACTGACGACAACATCACAACCTCAAAACAATGCACACAACAACATCACATACCTTCAATCCTTCATAGCACACCTTGAGAATAAGAAAGACCTCAAGAAAATCACTTAGACTTCTCTTGCGCACCGAAAAGACACCCCAACACCTTTAGCGCACCTCAAATCACTTTTTCACACCTCAAAATTGATCTCTTTCTTGGTTAATCTACAAATGAAAAATATATCATGTATTTATAGTAATTGTATCCCCACTTTCAAGGCCGACCTATAAAGACTCACTGAGTTGACCTCAATTTTCAGGTTGGGTTGTCAAACAGAAAAAATCATATCTCCTCATTCCTATGGAGTTATAAGGAATTCCATATATCATAGAAAAGGTCTTGGAATAATTTTTCCAACCATATAACATTTTCTCCCATTTGAGCTACATATGTAGGGTAAAAATGCCTTTAAATATAGGGCATCCAAAATGATCATCAGAAATCCAAAAATAATACTTTCAACAATCTCCATCTTGCAATATTTATATTGGACATTTGTAGGCTGGTAATATTTATCTTGGACATATGTAGGTTCCCCCTGTCTTTGAAATCAATGAAAACAACATTTCCAACATCATGAAGATCCATGCATATTTATAGGAATATGCATACTTGCTTAGGGTAAATGATTCATAGGATGCACAAGATTGTACCCCCCAACTGTTGGAGGAGAGGGGGCAGGGAATGTGATATTTTGTACATAGGGTAGGTTGGCATATTTTCCACTTGGGGGAATAAAGTAAAAGCATGTGTCCTAAAGACTTAACGTCCCTCCTCTCACAATCTTTGGGCCTTCCAATATTTCTCAACAATGGGGCATGAACCCACCGGAAGAGAGGTTATTGAAGTTATGAAAGATCATTTATAATGAGAGGCAGAGGGTGCATATCTCAAAAGGACTGATGATATTTCCCATTATCCATTCAAAATATGGCGTAGGTGTAATTGCAACCCACAACCGCCATCTCTATAGAAATCCTATTTTTTTGCCACTATCTTACCTCCTTCAAGTGAAACAAGGGACTCTCAGCCTCAAATATCTGTCACGAGCCAATAAACCTCACAAGAGTTGGGTGGCTCAAGAATGCTCGCATAGAACAACCAGACCTTGGCGTCACCCCTTCACAGGTATCCCCCTTCCTTATGGTGTAGGAATACTTGAAGTAAAGGATTTGAAGTACCCTAAACAATCAACTCTATGTTTTGAATGAGAATTGATAACGATATATTATTTGGATACATACCGTCAGAATCTTAACCTGAACTAAAATTTAGTTTTTTGACCTCTCAAGGGAGGATTTTAATAGGTTCTTAGAATTGTATTTAAAAAGTTTTTGAAATCACATGAACCAATCTCATTGCTTAAGGGTGTGATGAAGGTTTGTAAAGTTTAGGATTATTAGACTGCATATTCTTCTTCAGTTGTTAGAAGGTTTAAACCAAGAAACTAGGTATCAACATATGACAACTTTTTTCGACCTTTTGAAAATGATTGGTTTCTTCCAATCACAGAAAAAAAAAACAAAAAAACAAGCAACATCTGAAATGTGAATGCCTTTTAAAACAATGAAAGGTCAAAATGAACATGGAATTTTTATTTTTTTCATTGTAATGACTTGTATGTTAATTATACCACATAGTCCTTTCAAAAGATAACAATTTTTCAGGGAAATGTGGCACTTACATTGTTCAATATCACAAAAAATCTTGTAACCAAATTTGACAAGCCTATGGGAATCATCATCACTGCAAAAGGTAATAACAAATGTTAGTCTAAATTCTCTCTGCCAAGCACATCTATATACAATATAAGAACAATAGTTGTAAGAATTTCTTCTATGACTTCATGCTGGAAGAAATTTTCCTATAAAATAATTAATGTTAATTTATGATAAAGATATCACCAACAAAATAATAATTTGAATTTTGGCATTTAAAAGTTTCTCATGAGACACTTTTTATTGTGTTGCAAAAAGTAGGCAATGAATTTGTTTGTGGGGTAAGGACTTGCAAGTGGAAAAGCATTTAAGCATGTATGAAAACTTAGTGATGTCTGGAAACTTATGGTAGAATTTTTCCTTGTATGTAGAATCATTTAAGCAATTTTCATCATCTACAGACAAGGAAATGATATCTTTTAGTAAGTCATTTAAAAAAAAAGAACTCTGCCAATTGGAAAACTATTCCACATAAATATTCATAAACACCGTTAGATCAAAAAGTGATTATTGAAATGAGAATCCTATGTCAAGGATGTCAAAAGGGAATCCATATGAAAGTTTACCAAAATAGAATTCCCACATTGCTCTTATAGTGGGGCTAGTTTATTGTCCATATATTCTAATGTCAAAAATGGTGGCGAAGTGGAACTCCTACTATTGCAATCACAATGCTACTAAGTATAATAACATTTTTCTTTGAAATGTTTCTAGCACAACAAATTATAACATTTGTTTTTACCTAGTATGGTCTACATGAACTTTTAAGATTACTTTCCACATCTGTAAAATTTGGTTCATTTAAATATGTTGCCAATTGAAATTATTATCTATTTTCTATCAACATCTTGTGCCTAGTTGTAATATTCAAATTGTTGTTATTAATCTATTGTAAAATATTAAATTTGTCTTCCATATCCCTCTTAAAACCCTATAAAAAACAATACAGTGTATTTTGTAACATGTTTCCATATCAAATTTGAAATATGAAACTACCATCTAGATAAATAATATTGTTACTTTAAGGTCATAAGAGTAGCAATAAAGCTATCAACATATTTTCATATCACAATTAGTTGAAATTGCTATCTAGAACTATAACTAGATGTTAGAATAGTAAAACAATAAGCAATTGTTGTTTTAAAGCAACAAGAAAGTTTTTGTTGGGTTGTTAGTTGGTGTAAAATTAGACACATAATAAAAACATCAAAGATCCAAATAACAACAAAAGACATATTAGATTAAAATTTCAAATACTAGGTTTCAATTTAGGCTCATAACTACTAAGCAATATTAATATTTGCAGTTCCTTTAGGACCATAAAAATGATAATAAAGCGATCGCCATATTTTCATGTCACAATTGATTAGAATCTCCATCCACAATTATATGGAAACTGTTAGAATAATAAAAGAATAAGCAATTATTGTTTGGAACAACGAAAAAATATGGTATGCTTTGATTATTGTTATGAAACTACACACATAACAACAACATCAAGGGTCCAAATAAGAAGAAGAATCACATTATATCAATTCCAGAAACATTGAGTTTTAGTCTAGTCTCATAAGCTCAAATGGACCTTCATGACAATCATACAAATCAATGTTCAAAGATTCATAGCATGAATGGAATTTACAACATGCAGCAATATGTATTGTAACCACTTTGATTTTATACCATGGGATCATGTATCATCATATGGCTTGTAACCACTTTGTTTTTATATCACAGGATCATGTGTCAATGGATATCTATTTTTATAGAAAATCCCTTTCACTATGATTGAAGTAGAAACACAAATTATGGAGGGTGCCATGAAATGCTAATATTTGATCCAAATTCATTTGTTCAAATAAATCAAGACTTCTATACATTATCCTTACTAGTAACATACATCTTGTATAATTTTCTTTTCTACTTCTAAATTATTCTTACAAGTTTTTTCATTATTTTGAAGTCTTCTAGTTTGTTTTGGATGTTTGCGTCCTCATATGTAACTTAGAATTTACAAATATCCTGGACTGTACCAAGGTTGACTCTGGTGATTACTTTTGGTTAATTTATTTTGTGTTCTTTTAATATGGTATCTTGCAGTCAAGAAATGAGTTTTGACACAATTGTGCTCATAGGGACGTCAATGTCCTTCCAATGTTTTAAATCATGATTTTAAGATGAAAAATATTCTTATCAATTTTGATTATAATCTAAAAATATGTGAATGTGGACTTATTGAGACATAAAAATGTATATATACAGACTGTTCATCTATGTTCATCATGTCCTTGTGGTGGGCATCACCTAAGAATATTATTTTCAATGATGATTCCAATAATTATCAACTGGGTGCATCTCTACATAGTTGTTAGGCCAAACACCTATCTTCCCTATTGGTAACTTTCTCGATCAATCAAAGATAATTATAATCACAAATAGAAACCGAAAGATGATTACCTTAACTTTTAAGGATCCATATTGTCTTCTCACAATTGAAAACCCAAGCGAGGCTTCTTTTCCACCCTTCAGGAAAATGCAGATGATCTTCCTTATGCTAAAAAATATGCAGGTACAAAGTCCCAATCACATATGCTAGGATCTTCCTTATGCTAAAAAATATGCAGGTACAAAGTCCCATTCACATATGCTAGCAACAAGTGGTTCCATTGTGATCTATGATATGCATAGTGAGAACAACTTCAATGGAATTGAACTGAGTTATGAAATAGCAGAGGCACTACGATTTATGAGAAACAGAGGAAAGTGTAATAGGGAGGGCATGCATGTTGCTAAAGGTGGTCTATCGATGACTATAAAATGAAACTACTTCAAAAATCTACTCAATTTGGTAGCAAAGATCCCACGAGTTGTATATCATGATCACTATTCACAAACATAATGAAATATAATATTTTATAAACATAATGGAGAGAGAATAAACAATTAGTGTCATTCTTGTTCTATATCATTTTCATGCACTCCTAGAATAATCTATGTAGGAGATAAAAATATGTTAATATGCCATTCCATGTAGAAAAAAATGTACTGTTACAAGATTCATGTACAAGTATGGATAAAACATTCAAACTCAAAAGGTATTTGACATAACACACCAATGTTCAAAACTAGCATCCAAATCTAAACACTAATCTGGACATTCTTAAATGTATGTTTGGATGCTTAAAAGGACTAGATAAACATGAACACAATTATAAGATAAGAAAAGACCTCAATAATGTAGACATTTGTGGATGTTAATTGTCTTTATGAATATATAATACATTCCTTGATGTTAATTTTGAATCTACTTGGCCTTCATCCTAAAGTTCCCATTTATAATTCTACAAATCACCAACAAACTCCATGGCAGTATTGTGCATAACAAATTAAGTTTGATGAGTAAATATATTTTATTAAAGAGTCAAACAAGATTCCTTTTACAAGTGCTTAAATGTGCATTTAGGATTATTAAAAAAGAGGGTGTTATTTCATTTACAAATATGTTATAGAACTAGTGGTTTTCCCAATTTTGGGTATACATCTATAGTAAGGACATTGTTGTTTCTCCCTTATCAAGTACCAGGAGAAATATTCCTTCTGGAAGAGGACATAAGGATTTGGAACATCAAGCATTGATGGCTCATCACACTTATCCTAGATTCAATCTCTTGAGCGGTCGACCAACATCTAGATACAGATAGTTGGGTGATCGACCAACATCTGGATATAGTCGGTCGGGTGATAAACCATAACTCTACATCAGTTGGTTGAGTAGTTGACATGCCTGTTAGTTGGACAATCGGCCAACTATTGAATTTAGTTGAGCACTAGATTGACCAACCCAACAATCAACCATGAGTTGCATGGATATCCGGTCGGGTTGAGCATCCTTGTCGAGTCGAATCAACAACATGGATTTGGTGGAGTCAACTCTAACATTGACGGTTACATGTGGACACGATCTTCCATATTGTATGGAACATGGTTAGATATTGAGGCTATAAATAACAGACCCATTGGGTCATTATCATCATGGAGATCAAGAAATGAAACACATAGATAATGTGGATCAAGGTGTGCAATATGCATTGCGATGTTCTGATCACAATGCACTCTTCTTAAGTGTTGTATTGGTGTTTTAGACACCACCTTTCTCTTCAAAAAGAAATATTCCTTCTTCAATTATCTACAGAATTGTATCTTTGTTTCGTTACATGTTCCACCCTTTTCCAACATGGTATCAGAGCCAATGGTGTAAAACCTCGACCTGTTACCCACAAACCTTGTTGAGTCAGATCTGTTGTGTGATTGACTGTGGGATGTTGTTTGCTGAGTGGAACCTTTGAAACCATAATTATGTCTAGATATTGAAAATGGCTTCGAAGATTGATCCTGTTTTTCTGAATGGATCAAATTATGTAGTATGGGCACTAGATATGGAAACATTGTTGAAGAGTAAAGGATTGTGGTAGTATATGAAGGTTTTGATTCCAGATCCAACAAACAACCAAGCAAAGTTGATTATTGATGGAAAGAAGGATGAGGTTGTAGGGGTCATCACGACCTATATCTCATGGGAGATTTGATTTCACTCTAGTGGAATTCACTTCCCTCATCAAGTCTAGAAGAAGTTGAAGTCATTGCTCGACCAAGACGATGAGAGCCATATCATGCAGTTGGAGAAAGAGTTGATATCTCTTGATCCTCATCCTTTTGACATAGTGGATGACTATTTGGCGCGTGTTAAAGAACTTCAATTGAAATTGGGAAAATGTGGAAATAATTATCAGAAGAAGAGTGAACAAATCATCGAGTTGGTCTTGATGATTTTGAGAACACCATTCGACGTGTTTGTTTCAAATTTCCACACCAACTAGCAATCACGCAAGGAAGATGGTAAGGATTACACCTTTGAAGCTTTCTATGGTATTTTAATTACTGATCAACACATGTTGTTGAAGAAGGAAAGCTTGGTGATAAACATCAAGACCACTTTCTCAAGGGAAAAGGGAATTTGTATCCCAGGGATAGAGCACAATTTGATGCCTCTGCATAGAAACCCACATACTGCGACCAAAAAACCACATATTGTGACCAGAAACCTAAGGGGAAGACAAATGTACCCCAGCGCAATCGAAAGAAGAAGACATGTCAGTACTATGGAAAGACTGAACATTTGGAGAAAGTATACTATAAGAAGAGAGATGATTTAGAGGAGAATGTTAAATTCATTGAAGGAGACATGTCCATTGTATGCCGACCTCCTAATAATTTCACCTTCAAATTCCAAAATTCTCAGAAATTGTTGTCTCATTTTGCATAGAATGACTAGGTAGTCAACTCTAGGTGCACTCATCACATGGCTAAGGATGTTTCCTTATTCACGTGGTTGGATGAATCTAAGGAGAGTAAAATCTATGTTGTTGATGATTCTTCTCTAGATGTTGTTGGTCAGGGTGATGTTACCTATTGACATGGGAAAGTTTTCAACTTCTATCATGTGCCAAACCTCAATTCCAATCTGTTTTCATCTTCTCAGTTGAAAAAAACAACCTAGGTTGTTGAATTTTGGCCAATTTGGTTCTATGTTCATGATTTGGAGAGAGGAAAGTTGATTGTTGCTAGCGAGATTATTGACCCAATAGACAATATTTACAATTTTTGTGACATGAATCGCCCTAACATTGAACTGAATGCACTTGTTTATCACACTAATGAGCAAAGTCAAATTTTAGTGACTCAGACACCTGAATTTTTGAAGTATGCAGTCAATAACAACTCGAAACATGGTTATTGGTTTACCTAAAGTGTTTCCCCCTAAAGGAGTATATAAGGGTTTTGTGCTTGGAAAGCATCATCAGGCACCATTGAAATCTGGAAAAGCATGGCGAGCACAAAACCTAATGGACATGGTTCAAAGTGATGTATGTTGCATCAATCTACCTTCACTGGTAGGTGAGAGGTATATTTTAACCTTTATTGATGATTTATCTTGTTTCACATTGGTCTGCTTTCTTAAGAACATGAAATTTGTCTTTGAAAAGTTCAATGAGTTTCAAGCCTTTACTGAAAATCAATGTGGTTGACCCATCAAATTCATAAGATCAAGAAATGGTGTTGATTTTGTCAATTGACCTTTTGAAGAATACCTAGTTTGATTTGGTATTGACTGACAACGATTGGTTCCTCACACACCTCAGCAGAATGGTGTTGTAGAACTCAATAATTGGATGTTAGTCGAAATGGCTAGATTTCTTTTGCAGCCTAAAGATCTTCCTTCTCACTTCTGGGATGAAGTGGTGTAATGTGAAAACTGCATACCCAATAACATCTTGACTCGATTTGTTCCTTCCATGAATCTAGTCGAACAATGGTGTGGAAATAATTCTTCAGTCTACCACCTCCATGTGTTTATATGTGTTGCATGGGCTCATGTTTCCAATGATTGCAGAAAGAAGTTGGATGTAAAGAGTCATGCTTGCATCATGATGGGATACTCTAAAGAGTCGAAATCATATTGATTGTTTGATCCTATCAAACAACAAATCATTATTCAACATAATGTGTGGTTTGATGAGAAGTATGTTGGCATCTAGTTATTGAATGTTGTAATGTTCCCAAACAGATTTTCTTGGAAATTTGAGGTTTTTATGTGTTTTCTGGTTGTGGTGTTTCGTCAAACACTTTGCATATTTTTCTTCTTGAGTTGTGCTAGGGTTTAATATTATGGTTTGATTGTGTGTTTTCAGAAAGTAAAGGATGTATTTATAGAAATGTCATATAATCAACAAGATGCAATACAAGTAACAAAAGAAATATCCACAAATACCTCAAATCCAGATTTATTTATAATAATAGTTGACCTCATACAGAAAGGAGCAGATATGAAATACATATAATAGAATAGAGTGTGTGGTTGATGATGCCTCCAAGATACAAGATATATATGAATATCTAGGATTTTAAAATCCTCTCCAAGATGAATACCATGTAACATTGAAGTCCAATTGTTACCCACTACTATAGGTGATGCCCTCTCTCTCACAATGCACACTTTCTGGCTGGAATAGACTAAGGAAAGTATGGCCTCCTCTCTGATGGCCTCAAACCTCTGGAAAACTCTATGAAAAGATAGATTTAGTGATGTAAATAAGATAGGAGTAGTATTTGAGCGATAGCTCAACTGGAAGACCTCAGAACAACAATGTCTCTAAGAACAAATGCACCCTCACTAGCTAAAGCAAGACAATAATTCGACCTCTAAGAATATGGCCTCTAAGTCATTGAAACCAACTTCCAAAAGATATATTGGGTATTAGTAAATCTTTGTTCCAAATCTCCATGATATTTGGAAAGGTATTCCCCTCTAGAACACAAGATCCCTAATGGACAGTGCGCCCTCCTCAAGTTAAAACACGTCCTCCTAAATGGTAGAGTGAATGGGATGAAGAAACCACTCAATCACTGAAGCAAAAAGGTGCCTTGGCGATATATATCACCTAAAAAGTGATATGTCTCTTAGATCCAATGTCTACAACCCTCCACGAACTCCTCTCTCAAGAACAGTGCGCCCTAGCTCTGTATAAACACTCCAAAACTGCACCTTGCTTCCTCCACTTCTCTTGTAACTGAATAGTAACTGATGTAGAATGGTAAGGGAGGAATATTTCACCTCCTTGGCCAATCTTGGATTAGGAAAGGTGGGATCTTTCACCACGGAGCTGATCTCTAGGGTTTGCTCAATCAAAACCCTTAAAACCCCCAAATATCATGGGCTCTCTAGGAAGAAGCCAAACATAAAAAATGATAAACAACACAATGAGAGAATAAAGGCCCATATCTCTCTTTTATCCCCCCTATTCACCTTTTCTCTCCAAGTGACTTTTACTTTATTTTGATTATTCCTTAATTAAATCACTTTATTAATTAATTAGCCTTTTTGCCTCTAAAAAGTGCTTTATTTGTCCCTATGGCTTCTCCACCCACTGAAAGTCACTTCTCATTGTATAATCATGTAGCTTCCTCCCAATTCCAATGAGCTATTACACTAAGATTTTTCTCCAAGTATTATTCCCAAAATGACCTTCTTAGTGAAATTAATTAAAATATGACCCATAATAACTTAAAATTATGGAAATCATCGAAATTCAATGGAACCAAATCCAAGTTGTGAGAAATGGATACTGATGATGAAATATGATGATCGATGCAAGTCAGGCCCAATAAAACCCCTCAATAACTCTTGAGCTCGATGTCACCCATATTTGGCTACTCTGGTAGGCATAACACTCTGTAACACAATAATGTCCAAAAATGGGGACATTACAGTCCTCCATGATAGAATATTGCTTGTCCTCAAGCAATAACTGAATCAATCTGTATAGGATACCATGATCCCATATCCACTTGTGTGACATGTAGTAAGCTCTCCTCAAGACATGATTCCTCTGAGTGCTCACCATACATGATACCCAAATGCTCATGATGAGTAAAATGATTGTCTGTACCTGATCCTCAGTCAACTCCCAAGAAACCACTCTAATCAAATATCAACCCCATCAAACTATGGAATACCAAGCACTCCAATCCCTCGATCCCATATAAATATGAGAATTGTAGTTCCCTGTGAAGTATATTCTTGTAAGATACCAATGCCCTGAATCTCTTGAAGACCCCCAACCAATGGAACAAGTAGATAAAATATCCATCCATCAAGGAATCTTTCACATAAATTGATCTCCCAACTATCGTCTCTGGCAGAATCCATACCCCCTTCTAACCAAGAAGATGATATGTTGATATATTTGATCCTCAACTAAGGAGATCCATCCTTCCACAAAGCATACTCATCTCAAATTTCTCTAAAATTCCCCCTGAATCTCGTTGTACACCTCTGCATGATCCTATGAACTATCTCTCATCATCATATGCCCATGTATACTCATGCAAACCTCTGTATCCTCCTGCATCATCATGTATCCAAGGTGTACTGCTGGGTCAACCTCTATATGGATGTCATCCAATCCTGAAACACCAATGAAAGTGTCCTCATACCGTCCCCTGGCTCTAGAAACCCAGGGTGTTTGTGTAAGACCAACTATCTCATCACCCCTCATGAATGGTGGTCCCTATGAAAAATAGATATCCTCCAACATATCCTGGTCACATCTCTCCATATCCATCAATGATCCTGGGTGTCCTTGATGCACCTCCATCAACTAGTGCTCCTCTACCAACACACCAACATCCTCTGGAGAAGTAGATGAAGTAAACATATGGCTCTTTGCTGAGATAGATGTAGGATCCCCGACAAGTCTCATCAAGGATCTCCTCTAATATGGACCCTGATTCCCGAAGGGCTGTCTGTGCACCTTTCAATAATCCCCGTGTGCTCGCCAACTCATGAATGAGTAGGTCCACCTCAATCTCCTTCTCCCTTGATGCCCTGTGATACATCTTGCCAAACTCCAATAGTTAATCTCTATCCATCAACAACTGTTGGTAGTCGGCCCTCATCACAGTCACTTTCTCCCTGAGTGTATGGAAGTCATCAATGGAAATCCCCCCATCTGAACTATCATGTGCCATCGAGTCCCTCCAACAATAACCTACCACCAATGTGTGCATATCATCAATTCATTTAGTGGATGCCGTGATCATTTCCCCACTGACTCTCAATTGTCATGTCAAGTGTCGTGACTCCTGATCACAATCTTGTTGAGGTGCTACCTCATGCCTCTCACTGCTAGTGTCAATAATGAAATCCCCAAAAACACACACATCAAAAGATAAGGCACTGAACTGCCCATTGCCCACTATGATATTGATTCCTCTTGTATGCCACTGCACATCATCACCAACTAGTACCCCCATCTGAATCGCACTGTATCTTGTATGGGAAGTTGTATCCTCTTGTTCACTCACTTTGATAATGTCATCTGCACCTGGATCCCATACATATGTGTCCATACATGATATATGGTCATTCCGACCAATAAGGAGTGCATCCTCATCACTGTAGACCGGTCCTAGAAGTGAGTATCCCATCAAATTTCCAGTCTCCACAACCTGATCTAAAAATAGACTCCCCAAAAGAGGTGACTCACTCTCCTCATATTGATAGGTATGTATATAGTCAATTGGCTCCAAGTCATGCCTCTCCTCCTGGGCCTGTAGATCCATATGTTTGACTAAGGGTGTAATATTCCTCATTACAATATATGATATCTTCTACAAAATCCACAAAATCCATCTCTCCTCTAGATCATTAATGTATATCACAGGATGGCGAAGGAAATTCGCTCTGATACCACTGTAATGTTCCCAAACAGATTTTCTTGGAACATTGAGGTTTTTATGTGTTTTCTGGTTGTGGAGTTTCATCAAACACTTTGCATATTTGTCTTCTTGAGTTGTGTTAGGGTTTAATATTATGTTTTGATTGTGTTTTTTCAGCAAGGAAAAGATGTAGATATAGCAATAGAATATAATCAACAAGATGCAATACAAGTAACACAAGAAATGACCACAAATACCTTAGATCCATATTTATTTATAATAATAGGTAACCTCAAACATAATGGAGCAGATATGGAATACATATAATAGAATAGAGTGTGTGTCTAATGATTCCTCCAAGATACAATATAGATATGAATATATAGGCTTCCAAAATCCTCTCCAAGTTGAATTCCAAGTAACACTGAATTCCAACTGTTACCCGCTATTATAGGTGATGCCCTCTCTCTCACAATGCACACTTCCTAGATGGAATAGACCAAGGAAAGTATGGCCTCCTCTTTGATCTCCTGAAACCTATGAAAAACTATGTGTGAATATAGATCTGGTGATGGCAAGAAGATATGAGAAATATTTGAGCAGTAGCTCAACTGGAAGACCTCCAAACAACAATGTCTCTAAGAACAGATGTGCCCTCACTAGCTGAAGCAAGCCAATAATTTGGCCTCCAATAATATGGCCTCTAAGTCACTAATACTAACTTCCAAAAGATATATAGGGGATTAGGAAACCCCTATGCCAAAGCTCAAGGCTATTGGGAAAGGTATTCCCCTCCAGAACACAAGATCCTCAATGGACATTGCACCCTCCTGAAGAGAAAACTCATCCTCCTGAATGGTAGAGTGAATGGGCTGAAGAAAACACTCAATAATTGAATAAAAAAGGCATCATGGTGATAACTAGCACCTCATATGTGATATATCTCTCAGATCCAGTGTCTACAACCCAACACGAACTCCTCTCTCAAGAACAGTGTGTTCTATCTCTACAGAAACACTCCAAAACTCTGCCATGCTTCCTCCATTGCACCTGTAACTGAATAGTAGCTGATGTATAATGGTGAGGGAGGAGTATTTCACCTTCTTGGCCAATATTGGATCAGGAAAGGTGGGATCTTTCACTACTGATCTGATCTCTAGGGTTTGTTCAGTAAAAACCCCCAAATATCATGGGCTCTCTAGCAAGAAGCGAGCCATCAAAATGATAAAAAAAACATAATGAGAGAATAAAGGCCCCTATCTCTCTTTTATCCCCCTTGTTCACCTTTTCTCTCCAAGTGACTTTTACTTTATTTTTATTATTCCGTAATTAAATCATGTTATTAATTAATTAACCTTTTTGCCTCTAAAAAGTGATTTATTCGTCCCTATGGCTTCTTTGGCCACTGAAAGTCACTTCTCATCATCTAATCATGTAGTTCTCTTCCTCCCGATTCTAATGAGATATTAAACTAAGATATTTATTCAAGTATTATGCCCATTATGACCTTCTTAGTGAAATTAATTAAAATATGACCCATAATAACTCAAAATTATGGAAATCGTTGGAATGCAACGAAACCAAAGCCAAGTTGTGCAGAATGGATCCTGATGATGAAATATGTTGAACGATGCAATTTGGGCCCAATAAAACTCCTCAATAACTCTTGATCTCATTGTCACCCCCATTTGGCTACTATGGTAGGCATAACACTCTCTAACATAATAATGTCCAAAAATGGGGACATTACAAATGCCTCCTCTAGATTGTTTCACGATGATCCCTTTGTTGTTGTCTCTAACACCTATTATTCCATATTTCACTCCTTCGATTGTGTTAGCGATCAAATTCATTATGAAATTTGTTTGAAAAATGATGCCTAATCTTGCGGGGAACTTTTGACTTCCTTCCTGAGCTCCAAATGTAGATTTAAAAGTACCATTGGAAAGCTTAGGATTTTTAGATGTCAATCGACTATTCAAGCATGTAAAACGAACTCTCCACGACTTAGAAATTCGATTTTTCCCAAGGCAATTTTTATTTAAAAAATATGCGCTTTCACCAGCTATTCTTCCTTGAACTTTGCTAGTTCGCTGGTGAAAGCTCTACTTTTCACCAGCTAAAGGATTGTATTTAGGGAAAATTAGCTGGTGAAACTTGTTACATGGAAGCAAGGTCGTATATTTGCCCAGATTTGACTTTTTCTCAATCAAATCTTTCAAGGTTGGTTTCTAAAGATGCATAATAATTAAATACATCAGATTTAAGGTTTTATCTTGATGTATTTAATGTTTAAGAAGGTGGAAAAGTGAAAATGGTGACCTAGTTCATGAGCAAAAAATTGTCTTTTTTGCCAAAGGTGGAAAATTCAAATTTCTTATGAAGATTCATCAGCCTTGGAAGGTCTTTTACATCTGTCAACAAGTTTGGAGGATATGAAGGCTACTAAGATAGAGCAAGGATGATTTTAGGGGATAAATTTCACTCATGGGCTAATTTTCCATGGTTTTTCCCAAAAAAAGATTTGCTATTTTAAAAATGATTCGCCCAAATTCTAAAGGACAAAATTATTTTACCTTAAAAATCGCCAAAAGTTTAGATAAACTATATAAAATCCTTAGAAATTTGAATATTTTTACAAAAAATTCGCCAAACATTTATAGTTGACATATGAAGGATTAGTAAGATTCGCTAAGGTTTCTACATTTTAAAATAAATTTCCATCCTTAAAATCATCTATGAGATAGAGTTTGACTCCTTAGATAGGATCTTTTCCTATTTTGTTTTGACTTTCCATGTTTAGTATTCTAGATCCATTTTTATAGGATCTCATCCTACACTTGTTGTATCTATTTTGATTTTACTATTTTTAGCAAATCTGATCCATCTTTCAAGGATCTAGATTTCATCTTGTAAGGCTATAAAGCCAAAGACATTTGGAGCACCGTGGGGGGTTCAGTCATAGGACTGAGGTTTGAATGCTGGATACAATACCATGCTGCATTTGTAATAGACTGTCATAGATATGTAATTCAGATCACAGTTTTCTTTCTCTATGAATATCAAATTGTCACTTCTTATTCCTTCTATGCTTTAATTCAATTTATCTTAACTGCAATATGAATGTCATCTCATTAGTCAATTCATAGCTTGATTTAACAGTAATCTTCACTTTGTGTCAAGTTTGTCTTAGTTGCCAATGACTGTCATCTCATTGGTCAACTCATAAGCTTGATTTAATAGTGATACCTGCACTATCTTATCCGACCCATCACATGTGTGATCTGGTTAGTAAGTATAGTATTCTTCAACCACTGTTATGTTATTCATCTGATCATTGATTCTTGAAAGCACTGTCTCATCCGATTATATATTATTTGACTGTCTTGATATGATCTAGTAGGTCATTTATCTCATTTTATCCCAACATAATCATAAACCTATTCATATTTTAAGTTATCAAGCACCTTTGGCTTGCAACCCCAAAGAGTTTCTTGGAGTGATAACAAATTGGCGCCATTGTCAGGGAGAGGAGATTGAAGCTCAGCTTCCTTGGGAGACGACAAGATCCAGTTTTGATGATGGGAAAATCTTGGACATCATAAGGTTGTAATTACTCATCTGGCGAGTCCATGAAGGACAGATTCAGTGGCGACTCCACAATAATCAAATGTCAAAGGAGTTTGCATCTATTTTGGCTCGGAGGTTTGCACCTCTTGACTTCTCAACAGTTCCTGGTTTCCCACATCCAGTTCCTTCTATAGATATTTGGGGAGATCACCTTCCAAGATTTGCAGAAAAGAAAGAAGATAGTCCTTCAGATCATCTCATCAGATTTCATCAATGCATGGTTCAGTTAAATATTCATGATGAAGATGTGCTCATGAATATGTTTATGTATGCGTTGGAAGGTGATGCTCATGAATGGTATAAATCCTTGCCTTCTTCTAGTATATCTTCTTTAAATGAATTTCATACAGCTTTTCATCATCGATGTGAAAGATTTTTCTCTCAGGAATTTCTTATTGAACATTGTTGTGAAGAATATATATTGTACGATGAGGTTGAGAGTTTTCCTACTTCATCTTCATCTGATTATTGTACATCTGAAGATCTAATTATTCAAAGTACAAATCATATGGATCAAATGTCTATTACTCAAGAAGAACTTCAAACCAGTGTAGGCAGTCCTCAATTTTCAGTTTTGCAGATGGAGGAAAATAACACCAGTCATAAGGAACATCAAGAAGATTATTTTTCTTCTTCTGCACCCTCTATTTCAGTTTTTGATGTGAAGGTTCTTGATGATGAAGAAGATACCTTTCATAAAGATCCAAAGACTCTAGATGATCTCCATTTTGATACCAAATTTGTAGATACTTTTGGCATCATATCAAATGTACCTATTGTTTCTAATTTACATAAAGTCCAGGTCATTTCTTTTGAGATCTTAGATAATAATGAGCATATTAACAAACCAGCAGGTGAAGGTTTCGGATCTGCAGTAAATACTAAGGACAACCTAGAGTTTCAAGATTTGCAGGAACTGAAAGTTTGCAGTAGTTACAAAGAGAGTGATGGTGAAGAGGAGCAGAAAGGTTAAGATCAGAAATTGAATTTGTATTTTCCTCTAACAGAGATCAAGCAGTCTACATTCAGCATTGAGACCAGTGATGGAAATCAGTAGCTGCAACACAGTCAGTTGGACCAGTAGCTCAAAGAGGTTTTTCTTTGTAACATTTATGACCCTATTGCTAATTATTTGGAATTCATGAGCAGCAATTGGGTTAAAGTATTTCTGTCAGAAGAAGATTGTCTTTATCATCTGTTCAAACCTTTTTTCTGCATGATATGGATTCCATTGTTTTTCGGGTCAAGATCTAGCATGATGTCAATAAATTAGTTTCTCACATGGCTTCATTGGAAGCATGAATTCACTTGACAAGAGGCAGTACAGTTGGTTAGTGTAGGAGTAGCCAGAGGAATAAGCTCCTCATACGAGCAATTAGATCTTTTTCAATGGTTGATTTCATGAATAAACAGAGAAGACTGCAGGAAGACTACATGTTTACAGAGGGTACTAGCAATAGGACAGGTGTCCAAGAGGATGTAAGTATATTGAAATTTCTTGTTGTCCATAAGCAAACTGATGATATTGACAAAGCAGCTGTGAACATTGATTTATATACAAACAATTTGGTATGTAAAGCAAGCTTCAAACCAAATGCATACATCAATTATTATGTTCTAGGTGATATTTCTGCATCTGCAGCTGCTAATCTAGCATCCATGTCAGTTGAAGACAACAAATTTGTCAATAGAAGGGCATCTTTTAAAAAGACTCTTTTAGCAACAATCTCAGAACAAGTAAAAACGTTTTCAAAGGAACCTCTCAAATTTTGCTGGCCAAGTTATAAGAAGAAATCAATGGAACCACCAAAGGAAAGATGTGGGTGGTGTGCTTCATGAAAATCGACTACAAATTGTTGCAGAGCCTGCTTGCTGAATTTGGCTACATGTAATCTCATGGCAGGTGCTGCAAATGTACCTGGTGGTCTTCGTCCAACAAAGAATGGAGAGGGTCATCTTCCTGCTGTTGCAGTGTATATACTATACATTGAATATTGCTTAAGTAGTTTAGTGTTTGGCCCATGGGAGAATCTGGACTTCAGAAAACATTGGCGCAAGTGTCTTGAGCAAGCTTCAACAACAAAAGAAATTGGGGCATCTTTTTGGCTCATGGCATTAGCAATAGGTTGGACTAAACATGCAGATGATTTTTCCCCTCAACTTTCTGCGAATCATATAGGCACAAGCTCTATTGTCACAGCTGCAAAACAGGGAGGTAATGTAAAGCGACCTCTGAAAAACAGTGCTCCCACAATGATTACTACTCCAGAGGATGCCAGAGATTTTAATTTTTTTTTTATTGGTGCAAAGGTGGAAGGTTGTCTACTTAAGTACTTCAGTACATATTACCATGTGCGATAGCAAAGTGAGTTGGACGCCAAGGTGGATTTAGGAGAATACCTTAAATTCTTTATGCAAAGACTGCCAAGTGCCTGAGAAATGAAAATAGGTGTCGGAGAGGTTGCTTGAAATGTGGAATTACAGGAACAATCATTGTGCCAATATAGGCCAACTCATGAATCGAGTCCACAATTCAAGTCATCAAATCCCAACATCAAACTGATTTCAATCTCTTTGATTTTTCCAAATGAAACCTCACCATATGCAAAGATTGTAATATCTGGATTTGCATGAAATGTGGGATCTGTTCATCCACGGTTTGATAAATTTATGCAGGTATGAGACCACATGAAAAGGCCATGCATGTGTTTATTGTTGAGTATATTTTGGTTATAAATTGTTTTGACAAGTGAAAGCATCAGATCGCATGCAAATCACGTCATGAAGAAAGCCACGGAGAGGTTCAGAGTTTGACGACTGCATTCATGGGTTTGTCACTCCCAAAGTGATTTGATTTCTATTCAAAGTTCAAAGCTTTGTTCTGTATATGGAAAACTGATGACCTACGTTGGCATTCATAAGATGCTTCACATACTGCAACCATCGAGGCCCGAGGTGAGTATTCCATTGAGATATTGCCCACGGTGAGTATTCCATTGAGATAAGCATCGAACAGGGTTCGACTCCCACTTGCGTCATTTACTTCCAGAACCAATACCTCAGAAAGGTCATTCTCATAACTCAGTGGTAGAGGACGGTAAGGAGGTATGTTAATGGGAAAGGCTCAACTGCTGTTTGGCAATGGTGGAAATCGAAGAGGACTGTTGGCATAGATATGATGACTAACTGGTTTTAAAATTTGAGACAAGATGGCTTGAGTCCAACCAAAGAAGTAATAAGCTGACTCCCTAGCTGGCTTATTCTTTAAAGTAAATGGTCAGAATTATTATCTCTCATTTGAAGTAGATGGACAATTTTCTCACAGAACGCAAGGGTGAAATACAAGAAGGTCGATAGTGATAACCTTTGGCAAGAATACCCAAAAAATTTATTGGTGTTTTATGGATATGGGTTCACGAGGTGCAATGATGCTCTTTAAATAAACCAAGTAGGGTGAAGTGTTTGATTCAACACACCAGGTTTTGTTTTCTTTTCTTGGTGCATTATGTCTAAGAAGATGTTTCAAAGGATTTCTAATAGATGATCTATTGTTATTGCAACTTTTTTCTGAAGGCACCTCAAGACAAGTGCTTTGTATCTAAAGCTGCTAGAAAATGAAAAGTCAAAGACCTCAAGCTGCCTGCAATGCTCTCATTTCAAGGTTGGATTTATTCTTGAATTTCCAAACCATGGTTACAGATCTCACCATCCTGCCTATGTCCAACACCTCTCTTCTCAATGAAGAGATTTCCACAACAAATGCCATGTCGATGTGCAAACAACATTTCCAGGGGAGTTTGAAGCAGACATGTTACAGATAAAGAAGATTTTGAAAGATAACAACAAAATTTGGACAATAGCCAGATGATCAATTGTAAAGGCTGAATGAATCCATGCCCAATACTAAAGGCACAAGGTCTGTCAGGTTCTTGGAGACTTCGCAGGGAGTTCTCCATCCCAGTTGGAGCCAGATGTTAGCGATCAAATTCATTATGAAATTTGTTTAAAAAATGATGCCTAATCTTGCGGGGAACTTTTGACTGCCTTCTCAAGCTCCAAATGCAGATTTTAAAGTACCATTGGAAAGCGTAGGATTTCTAGATGTCAATTGACTATTCAAGCATGTAAAATGGACTCTCCACGACTTAGAAATTCGATTTTTCCCAAGGTAGTTTTTATTTAAAAAATCTGCGCTTTCACTAGCTATTCTGCCTTGAACTTTGCTAGTTAGCTGGTGAAAGCTCTACTTTTCACCAGCTAAAGGGTCGTATTTAGGGAAAATTAGCTGGTGAAACCTGTTACATGGCAGCAAGGTCATATTTTTGCCCAGATTTGACTTTTTCTCAATCAAATCTTTCGAGGTTAGTTTCTAAAGATGCATAATAATTAAATACATCAGATTTAAGGTTTTATCTTGATGTATTTAATGTTTAACAAGGTGGAAAAGTGAAAATGGTGACCTAGTTCATGAGCAAAAAATTGTCTTTTTTGCCAAAGGTGGAAAATTCAAATTTCTTATGAAGATTCATCAGCCTTGGAAGGTATTTTACATCTGTCAAAGAGTTTGGAGGATATGAAGGCTATTAAGATAGAGTTTGACTCCTTAGATAAGATCTTTTCCTATTTTGTTATGACTTTCCATGTTTAGTATTCTAGATCCATTTTGATAGGATCTCATCCTACACTTGTTGTATCTATTTTGATTTGACTATTTTTAGCAAATCTGATCCATCTTTCAAGGATCTAGATTTCATCTTGTAAGGCTATAAAGCCAAAGACATTTGGAGCACTGTGGGGGGTTCAGTCATAGGACTGAGGTTTAAATGCTGGATACAATACCATGCTGCATTTGTAATAGACTGTCATAGATATGTAATTTAGATCACAATTTTCTTTCTCTATGAATATTAGATTGTCACTTCTTATTACTTCTATGCTTTAATTCAAGTTATCTTAACTGCAATATGACTGTCATCTCATTAGTCAATTCATAGCTTGATTTAATGGCAATCTTCACTTTGTGTCAAGTTTGTCTTAGTTGCCAATGACTGTCATCTCATTGGTCAACTCATAAGCTTGATTTAATAGTGATACCTGCACTATCTTATCTGACCCATCACATGTGTGATCTGGTTAGTAAGTATAGTATTCTTCATCCACTATTATGCTATTCATCTGATCATTGATTCTTGAAAGCACTGTCTCATCCGATTATATATTATTTGGCTGTCTTGATATGATCTAGTAGGTCAGTTATCTCATTTTATCCCAACATAATCATAAACCTATTCATATTTTAAGTTACCAAGCATCTTTGGCCTGCAACCCCAAAGATTTTCTTGGAGTGATAATAGATTGGATAGTCAAATTATGTTCATGTTTCGACTAGAATGTCGACTTTTGAGTCGACTAGTCCGTTGTCCTCTCTTTTGATTAGTCTGTTGACTTAAGACCCTCCGACCATGATGGGTATAAAAAACACTAGAATAATGGGTTGTTTTCCACCACCATCAAATGAACCGATGTTTCTTTCTTGCTTAAAACAAATAGACACATCAATTGATGCATTAAATCGATTGTCAATATATTTGACAAGTAATCAACAACAACAATATTTTCATTTTATTTACCAACTCATTCAAAGGGTCATATTGTGTTTTCCCCTTCCTTGTTAAATTTTCCACCACTACTTGAAAGTTAGGCATCAAGTCTTCTTCTATGGTGGCACTATTGAATCTATCCCTCTTCATCGCATGGCATAAGATCAATAATTTTTCTTATTGGCTACAATTAAATTAAAATTGCATGATGATATGTATAATATGAATAAATTATTTGGTACTTACAATTCAAGCTTTTATTCTCGAGTAACCACCTTGGCTAAGTTTGTGTTTCCCATGTTTTTCTAGTCTTGGTTTGGTTTCTTTTGACTTGTTTGTGAGCCTATGAAAAGTTGCAAGTATGTTATAAGATATAGCTATTTTTTCTGTAGAAGTAAAGAAAATTCATCATATTCAATTCAAAATATCATATATTACCTTCCAGGACCAGGTCCTGTCTTCCCTTTGTGTCTCAATGCACTCTCCTTTGTGTTGTCCTGTATATTCTTCCATTCCCTCTCAAGAATGGCCAAAGGACATTCATACTTATGGTTGTTTTTAAATTGAACCCTATATTGATCTTTGACATATTCCAAATATGTACCGACCCTTAAGGTGATTTCGGACTTGTTGAAACAATCACCAAACATGACGACCATATGGTTTATAAGATTTGTTTTCAAATATTTATTTTGGGCATTCCACCGTCTGTGAATTGTGGGCCCAAAAATATCTAAATCTTTGTCGTGCAAGGTCCTATAAAAAACATTGTTTCCTGGAAAACAATATGATAATTAGATTAAAATAATATGAAAGATGTATGTTTCAATAAAAGGGTAGTAACTATTTAAGATATTCCAAAATACCTGATATTTATTTTATCTTCAAGGGAACCAAGTTATCATCCACAAAAAAGTTGATGGATAGTGTTACCGATCTTTGAACATGTGATGCTCCAAGATAAAAATACTCTAGCAGCATAGAACCAATATCCTCATGAGATTTTCTCTGTAGAACATCACATGCACAGTCTAGCGTGTGCGGTGGGGGAATCTCATGGGCCGTAGAAGTTTTATTCCTACGAGCCACAAATGGAGAGTAAAATAGCCTCGCGAATATGTGGTGTTGATATTATGGTAGTTGCAGGAGGTATTTACCTCCACGTGTAAACCTGACAAGAATAGAATATTTTGGGAAGCAAGAAGAAACACTAATTAATTGGTTAATAACCCTAGAAGACAAGTCAGCTCAAGAGAATGACTTGTATTAGGTTATTATCCTCCAAGAGAAGAATTTGGCTAAAGGAAATGTTATGTACTAAAGAATTAGTACCCAGAATGAGAATTCGGCCCAGACAGTCTGCCAGAAATAGTATAAATACAAGAGGCTAGTCTTCATTCTAGACAAGATTCTCAGAACTGCAGAAGAAACACTTGTTCGCACTGCAGTTGGCCAATTTGTGTGCAAGTTTAGAGGAGAGATATTGTTGTAGCTGCTGCAACTAGAAGATTTCAGTTTTGGATTAGACTCTCTCTTGGTTATGGTTTGGACTCTCTGATCAACTCTTGTTACTCTTTCTTGGTGCACTATCCTTGGAGAAATGTGTGCCACCTTTGTTTGGCTATCCAGTCTAGGGTTTGCTTTCAGAATGATTCTCTGTCAAGGTTAAGGTCCTCGAGGGTGGATTATGCCTATGGTTGGGTGACAATATTTCTATATTGTCCATGGTTAAATGAGAACATCCATTATATTCTAATAGGGTATGGGCCCACACTATCTTTAGACAGTCTAACCACTGGAAGATAGATTGAGAGGAATTGCTCAGTTGCAGTTGCAGTTGCAGGGAGTTTTTTTTTGCAGCAACGAAACCCTAACCCTCTCGTTGAGGAACCTTAAGTGAAGGGATTGACCTAGTTTCCAGATATACTAGTGCACCCTAGCCTAGCACAACTACTAGTACTCTCAGCAAGCTAAGACGTCAAGTTTGGGTTTTTGGTCAAATCTAGGGTTGACCAAGTCAAAGTGGCCATGACTTACTCTATGAAGTCAGAAAACAAATTAGAAGGGGCTTCTAACTTCAGAGCATGGAAGACAAGGATTGATCTCATTCTTGCCAACAATAAAGTGTTGGATATCGTGAAAGGAAAGATTGTGGAACTAGAATTTGAAGAAGGAAAAGAGAAGGAACCGCAAAACATTGTAGTTATGGAGAAGTTCAAAGACAATGACATCAATTCCATGAGTATCATAGTGGATTCTATAAAATACCACTTGATACCCTACATCTCCCATATTGATTCATCTAAGAAGATGTATGATGCACTAATAAACCTCTTCTCAGTCAGAAAAATTGGACAGGTAATGAGTCTGAAGAACGAGCTCTGTGACATGTAAATGAATGATGATCACATCATAACATCATACTTTGTGAGAATATCTTAGTTGAGATATCAACTACAATCTATTGAAGAGATCATTTCAGAGAAGGAACTGGTAAATATCTCAATGGTCTTCCCAAGACATGGGATGCATTTTCCGCAAGCATGAACATAAGGAAGGAGTACCCTACAATTGAAGAAATTTGCACTTGTTGTGCACAAGAAGAATCTAGGATCAATGCAAAAGAGAAACCCCAAAAGAAATATGATGATCAAGCCTTCACAACAAAGTTCAAGAATTTCACGAATAAAAAGAATTTTGGCTCTAGGAAGAAACCAAATCAAGAGAAAGATATGTCAAAGATACAATGATTCAATTGTTAAAAATATGGTCACTACAAGAATCATTGTCCCAAGTTAAATAAAAGGAAGGAAACACACAAAGAATCAGTTGCCGAAGAAAATGAACCCTCAAAGAAATCCAAGCAGGACAAAACAAATTTCTTCTTCTAAGACAAGCTAAAAATACTCTTCATAGTTCTTGTACATACCATGTTTTAAGTACATATCTCGCATATCTATTTCTTAGAAGATAATATGTTCAAAGAGAAATTATACCTATGGAATAAAAACAAGATAAGGATTGCTATCACAATGACTACAAGTCAGGCAATACACATGAAAGGATGAAGTACATCAACAACCCTTGGTAACAATTCATGTGGAAGATATTACATAAGTACCAGCTACAAGATAAGATGAAATCAAAATCAATCTTGAAGAAACCTAGAAGAAGTAAAGAAAGAAAGAAGTCAACAATCAAGAGGAAATTGGAAAACTATTTGTGACACTTTACAGAAGGCAATAAGGATGCATACGAAAGCATGGACTCTCCTAGATGGAGGGATTCGATTACATATATCCAAAAGAAGAGAATGCATTCATGCATGAAGCAAGGATTAGGAGGGAGATAATCCTAAATAATATGATCCATTGAAGATGATGAAGTATCTATCCATGTTCCCATAAATGGTAGAAAACATGAAGAACATCACATGTTCCTTGACATTAGAAGAAGTCTTCTTCGAAAAGAAGCCTTAAAGTATCTCTAGTTGTCCATCCACATCCATGATCCTATGATGAAAGAAAGAAGTTGGAATCTTTAGGTCATGGAATATATAGAAAACTCCATGGACCTAAGAGATAAATAAAAACATGAGGAAGAACATGAAGATTCCAAGAGAGAAGGAAAATCCAGAAACACTAGTCATTGTATCGAGAATCACAAGACTACCAGCTTGATGTAAACTCACTAAAAGTAATCAAGCAGAGGAACTGATAAAGAACTATGTATATAAGACTTATGAATGTAAGCATTGTGAGATCCGGAACTAGAGGTTCTCCCAGATGGAGGGTTAAGACTATGATGATTGATTGTTCCAGTAAACCAGACATACCTCTACATGAGCCATTATATTTTCCACAATATCCATGGGTTGGAGTTTACATCAGTTAAATGCAAAGATTGTTCTCTAGAATAATTGAACAAAGAACGTATGTAGAACAACCTCAAGACTTTGAGGTTTACCAGGAAGAGACCTTTGTATGCAGATGGAAGAAGACAACTTGGTGGAGAGCCTCTCATGCACAACAGAAGCATGGTGAAAAACCTCTATGATAAAAATCAGAATGGTTACTCAGAAGTCCAAGACGATGGATTTCTAATCCATGAAAAACTCTCATGATGACAAAAGAAGTTCCACATGGATATGTTCCAGTTTGAACATTTCCACTATGTTATGAGCTAGTAGGAAACAAAAGAGTTGAATCCAACTATGATATACTATAATGATCATAGCTATATGAAGCCTTTAGAAAACCAGTGTTCCAGAAAGACTGAAGTACACTAAGATCAAGCATTACATTCTCCGTGATGAAGTCCAGAAAAAAGAAAGTGGTTCTCCAATATATATCTCCACAGATGAGCAGATAAGTAGACATTTTGGTAAAGCCTCTATCCAAGATGAAAGAGTTTGTGTACTTAAGATGGAGCCCGTGGAGACGACTTCCTTATTGAAAAAGGAAGAGGTGACTCCGAGGTTGGGAGGGAGCACCGAAGTGTTATTGATCTATGGATAGTCATTTTTCAAGTTCGAAAAATGGTCCAGGATGAGCAGTTCCTTTCCAGTTCGGAAAGTGGTTTGATATTTCTGATTTCTAGTTTGGAAAATGGTCCAGATCGAATGGTCATTTTCGTAATGAAAATGGTTCAATGGATTGTTGATGTACCATAGACATCGATTCCCCTTGTGGCGAGTGTGGGGGAATTGTCTAGGAAAATCTCTCTTCTTGACGGTGATTCTTAGTAGTGGTTAAGAAGACTGCTCAACCTCGCCAGATAGTCATTCTTTTGAAGCTCACAGTTGTGAGCAGTTTCGAAGAATGGTCTATTTTGGAGGTTGGTGCAGGACAGTCATTTCCTTAGGAAATGGTCTGGACATTCATTCCCTAGGGCAGATTCATTCTCTCCAGGTTGCACTTTGTTTAGTGCTGGAGGAATGGCCCAGATAGGTGAATGATACAAGTTCAACAATTAGGGACAAATATTCCCTAGGGCAGACTCATTCTCTCTAGGTTGCACTTTGTTTAGTGCCGGAGGAATGGCCCAAATAGGTGAATGGTCCAGGCTCAAAAATCAGGAAAATTATTATTCCTTGCTTGAGAATAATAGTCCAGATAGCTCATCATTGATGTTTTACCTTCTGAGGGCAGATGCTCTTCCAGATCTTATAGATGTGAGTGGAAGAATGGCCCAGATGATTCAATCTATATCATAACAATGTTTTCTATGTAGGTTGATATCAGATGATATCATTGTTATGGAGACTGTATGTCTCCAGATAGTAGATGTATACTACTATGGTGGATGTGTTCCACTAATTGTGACTATATGTCACTGATCAAGTATCTGTGTGCTACTTGGTGTGGCAGTGTACCATTGGATTGTAGTTGTGTACTACTATGGATAGACACAATTGTGTTCTATTGAATGACATTGTTTTGATTGCCTTGAAAACTATCAGTAGTGTTGGAAATGATTATCACCTAGATGGATGATCAATGGACAGAGATTCCCCAGATGGAAAATGGCCCCAGACATTTATTCTTCTAGGACATATGTCTGGATCAGAAGAATGGATCTTATGTCACTCTGTGAAGTGAGTGACTTATCCAACATCATGTTTGATTACTCAGATGGAGTATGGTTTCGAGAGATGATGCAGCTGATGAAATTGATAGTGATGATGGTGCTCATGATCTAATCATGAGTTAGTATATACGACTATGTTGATTCTATCGGGTGAATGGTATGTTTGTGCTCAAGACCATTACCTTCAATACCTCCCTAGCTAGGAGGTAGTGTTGATATTATGGTAGCTACGGGAGGTATTTACCTCCACGTGTAAACTTGATGAGAATAGAATATTTTGGGAAGCAATAAGAAACCCTAATTAATTGGTTAATAACCCTAGAAGACAAGTCGTCTTAAGAGAAGGACTTGTATTAGGTTATTAGCCTCCAAGAGAAGAAGTCAACTAAAGGAAATGTTATATACTAAAGAATTAGTACCCAGAATGAGAAGTGAGCCCAGGCAGTCTGCCAGAAATAGTATAAATACAAGAGGCTAGTCTTCATTCTGGCCAAGATTCTCAGAACTACGGAAGCAACAGTTTTGCACACTGTAGTTGGCCAGTTTGTGCACAAGTTTGGAGGAGAGTTGTTGTTGCAGCTACTGCAGCTAGAAGATTTCATTTTTGGCTTGGACTCTCTCTTGGTTATGGTTTAGACTCTCTGATAAGCTCGTGTTACTCTTTATTGGTGCCCTATCCTTGGATAAAGGTGTGCCACCTTTGTTTGGCTATCTATTCTATGGTTTTCTTCCAGTATGATTCTCTGTCAGGGTTAAGGTGCTCGGGGGTGGCTTCGGCCTATGGTTGGGTGACAATATTGCTATATTGTCTATGGTTAAACGAGCACATCCATTATATTCTAACATGTGGATCGTGCTAGGATGTTGTGGGGTTTGTGCATCACTACTACTAGGAATGTCCCCATGATTAGAATGTCCTATTGGATCACAAAATTCCTATATAAAGAAATTTTTTGAGTATTTCTCATATAACGATATCAAAAAAAATTGTGCTTACTCCAAATTGTTCAATATCCTATCTTAAAATTTTCATCATTTCTTTTCCCTCCTCTATAAGTGGATTACACCTAGCCAATTCAATGAATTCTCTATTTGTCTTTCTCAAGGCCTTTCAAATTGTTTCCATTGGGTTGATGGAATTATATATTTCATCCCACACATCATCGTGCTCTGAAAATGTGCTCATCTACATCAACAAATAAACATGTTAATTCACTTATTTTCATAAAGAATTTATATGTAAATCACAGTTATACATGTTGCGAGTGAGGTGATGCCTTCCAATGATCACCTTGCCACATTAGAATATGCATGGAATTTTAGAATGTTAGCAAAAAATATAAGAAGCACGAGCTATTAAAAAATATGTTAAATATATAAAAATGAAAACATTAGTTACAGGTTTGGTATACTAGTAGAACATATTTACCCCGATAATAGCAGTGCTTCCATCAATTCAATTCAAATCATAATTGACCAACAACTCTTCCCCTGTAGCTATTGTTTTCACTGCACATATGAATATCTGATTTTCTTCACACCCCTCAAATATACAATTGGGTTTCTTTATTGTTGTCTCGGGTCTTGTATTGTTAATAAGCCATGCAATATTCCCCGATGCCTTTGCTCTTCCATCAATATAATCATTGCTCCTTTATTGTGATCATTTTCTTTTAGTTGTACATAATTTGCAAGTATTGCATATCTACACATGCTTGGCATATCTCAAACCAAGTTCAACCAATATCGATAGTTGTAGCACGGTCTCACGTACTCCATCAAATCAACAAGTCCTACATATTTCACCTTTATTCCATTCGTTGAGAAAAGACCTAGACCATGTATGAACAACGGAGCAATGTGATACATCCTCTCATTGACACAGAGGTCAGTGTCCAACTGAGGAAGTTAATTGGGTACCCATTGTCTCACTAGATGTTTATATCTCAAAGGAACCTCGACGTCACATATGCTCTCATTGTCATAAGAGAATGAACCTCCTTCATCAAGAAAGAATTCCATGCGCCTAAGGAATTTTCTTCTAACCTTTTCACCTCTAGTTGATCTCGACATATTAGATGTGTTGGATGTAACACTTTTCCCCCTCCCTCCATAAATTCCCTCACTCAATAATGATAGGTCTAACAAGTACTTGTTTGGTTGTACCTAAACTCCATCGAATGAGAAAAATTAGTTAGTAAATAGACAATAGTTGCACCATTGATTCCTTGCTCGTTTTAAAACTTAGTTCATCATTGGAAACATCATATATAACTTTACTATTCATTAAAATGTATTCATCATTTCCTATTCTTAGTTTTTAAATCCCATGACTAACACTCTTTGTAGAAATTTTTCTACATCCAAAGAGTGAAAGTGCATCAATGGCATTTTTCTCAATTATGACAAGCTCACAACCATTTTGGTGGCACCAACAAACAGATTTTGCATCATGCTAATTAGAAGTATTGCAACTTCCATATATAATACATCAAAGGTTTCACATGGTTTAGCACCACATACACAATGAGTTTCATCATATTATAAGGACTTTCTATTTTTAGTATTTTGCCTACTTTCTAGGAGCCAGAGTTTTGACAACTACATTTAAGAGTGAGCTACATATTCTTATTCCTTGTGAGTTCACAATCCATGTGGGATTTATTCCATCAACATGCAAGGGTATTTGGTTACAGTGAAACTTTTATTTTAAACAATCGGGGTTCAAAACAAAGCACATATCCAGGGTGAAGTATCAATCATGACATGGGATGTACAAACATGCTTTACTTATATATATTTTTGATCCAATAAATGTTATTTTTGCAGCTTTGTTATTCTTTCTTACACTTAATGTCCAGAGCATATGATTCATTTATGTATGCAGAATTATGACTTAGACTTTTTTGTTTATACATTTGTATGCATGTGTTATATAGCTTATCAGCTTCATGACAATTATCTCATTGATGTGTTTTGCAGAGTTTAGTTTCATTTCAACTCATCCAGTTACTATAATTTTCTCCTATCTAGGATATGATAGGTTAGAAGTAGTTTAGATTTCTTTTTATGCATTTACATAGTCTTCATCTGCATCTTTCATTCACATATCCATCCACATTTTCACCCTCACAACCAGTAATGGAATTTGGGCAATATTCCACATGGGTCTCCTAAACCAAACAATGCATAGTCTAATTGGGACCATGCACCAGGGAGTACCGCTTACTGTTGCTCGGAAATTCCACAACGTATATATCATATTTTTTTAATATAATTATCATATATGTCTCATGTTTAATCTAATTTCCTATTGTTGTAACATGTTTAAGTTGTGCTGAATCAGTTGTTGCAACACATGCTGAAACAATTGTTGTAACACATGCTATAAAAATTGTTGAAACAAGTTTTAGGATCTATTCACTGCCATCTTCCATCATTCTAGACTTGACAACACTTCCAATATTGTTTTCCATAGATTGATAGGTGAGCCCTTGGTGTATTATGTCTTCATTAATATATCATATGGATTTGACTATGCATAATTCTAGCTCTTTGGATTTCATAGTTGCTTCCTGAGAGAAATCATGTGAGAGGGTTTGTGTTGTTACTTTTATGCACTAGTTTTGAATATCTTTCACTCAAGTCACATATTCTCTTTCTCATGCATTTATTTATAATTTATCTTTCACTCAAAGTGCATATTCTCTCTCAGTCATTTCCCTTTTGTTGTTGAAATTCAAATTAAAGAAACTAATCCCGCTTTATGCAATTTTATTTATAATTTTTACCCTTCTCTCAAGGGATTTTTAGGTGCTTGAGGGAAGCTTACCATGTTAAATTATCCCAAGTTTATATGCATATTTACATGCAGAAATAATGGTACAATCATCTTAGGGACACCCCCAATGGATATAAAAGCACCAACCTGAAAAGAGAGGCATTTTGCAGTGAGAGGGTTAGATTTCCTATAGTTACCTCGCTAACCTGTTCATATTCTTATTGCATATTTGTAGGATAAAAAATATTTGTAGGTTTTATACTACCGATATTTGTAATTAATCCATAGGTAAAAGAGCCTTGGGAAACCCATGGCTAGCTATGTACAATCATTCATATCCTATGTAAATTGTTTTTACAATTTACATGAGGAAGGAAGCCACTCTCATGAATTAGTCACTTGCATCCCCTAGATGTGTCAAAACACCCCTATTTGTTCTCTTAGAATGTCGTGATTTGTTCTCTGCAAATGAAGTTACCCAACCATATTGTCTGTATAGGTTGAATTCATGAGGTTGTCAATGCAATTTTGGACTTTCCAAGAACTCATATTTTCACCAATTAAAAATTTAATTTCCTTGAGCATGTTAGATTCTTCAACCTACATACCTAGAAAAAGGTTTTCCTCATATTCAACTTGTCTAAATATTTGGGCTTTTAAAGGGTTAGAAAAAATTATCGATTTTGGCAGCATTGCTAGTCTAGTTGGGGTCTCCTCTGTCGCTTGAGCTAGGGCCTCCTCTATCACTTTGTCGGGTAGGGTTGTCGCTCTTTGTTGGTCCTCTATTGTCTCTTGCAGTCAGGGTTGGGGTCAAAATTTTTTGTTTACTGTTGTCCGGAGCTTGAATATGGTGAAGGGAGGGTTTTTGTTTGGCTTACGTTTTTTCATTTGGTAATTTATATAATACATATAATATATATATTATATACATATATATAATATATTATATATATGTATATAACACATTTAATAAACTATTACATGTTATATAATTAATATATATTATAATAATTACAACCCATATCCTCTAAAACACTTCCCCTCTAATAGAAATAACACCTATAATCCCTAACACTTGATCAAGATATTCCATATCTAATATAAAACCTAACCATAATACTATAACCATTATAAATCTTAAACTTAATAACCTCTAATTCCTAACTCTTATAAACCCTAGGAACCCTTAACCCTATAATCCCTATTGTTATAAATACCTAACCATTACAACCCTTAACCCTTATCGATGAAGACGACGATAGTGATGACGATGTCGAAGATGAAAACAAGATGACAAAAATCATGATAGTGATGACGATGAGGAGGAGGAGGAGGAGGAGGATGAAAATGTTGATTATGATGATGAAAATGACGACAATGAAGATGATGATCATTAACCCATATAAATAAATACTTTAAGGAGAATAAATCATATAAAATATATAATCACATACCTCTTGCATTTAAGCATTTCTGCAATATCATTCATCATCTTCTTCTTCATCCAACTCTACATCTGTATCATGTGGTTTAGAATCGACGTTGAAATTATTGGACATATCAACATCACCATTGTAATACCTTTGTTTCACCTAGTATGTAATTAATCATGTTTAATGATTTTCATGCCATGGCATATAAACATTATAATTGTATTAATGTTCAAATGAAAAATGCCAACCAACTAAATTTGGAGTGAATCCTTGAAAGTATTGGCCATGATACCGTGAGAGGGATTAGTGAGGGGAAAGGAAAGGGGATTATGTATAAAGACCCCAAGCCACCTTGATGAGTGATGTGGAGGAAATAGTAAATATTCCTCTAGCTTGCAGCTGAAGGAAAATAGTTAATGAAAGAGGGGATGGTAGTTGAACAACCAAGCACCTCAATGAATGGAAGTATGGGAAGACCTAGATAGGACAAAATAAATTATCAATGAAGGGTACCACCAAGTACCATGTCACACTTTCCAAGATGAACTGTGTTGAATCTACATATCCTTCTAGAAAAAGAAAGGAGAGAGGGAGAGAACCTTTTTGGGGGAGAGCAAGCAAGAGAAGGCACTGATGTGTGCAAGAGATAGAGAGAACAATTTGAAAGAGAGATCTAGTCTCAGAGAGCACACAGAGATAGAGAAACCATGGTGTGTAAACACTGGGACAAAATAAATAACTTGAGGAGAGTTTGGGTCTTAGAAGGGAATAGGCAGGGAAAGGGTGCTATCTAGAGAAGCAACATGTAAAGGAAAAAAATAGAGTGTAGAGTTTGATGGGAAGATTTTTGGTTCCAGGAAGGAACTAACTACTGGAATGAGAGGAAATTTATGTAGCAAAAGAAAATGCCTATGTGGTAGCAGATGAATCTCCATAAGGCATATTTGAGCATAAGGAAAGAACTGGGAAGTATGCCCAAGAAATGAATGGTCATGCTAGAGAAGAGAAGACCCAAAGTCCAAACTAGAGCAAAAGAGGGTCATGGGCTTGGTACTTACTGAACAAAGGCCAACACTGGTAAGGGGAGGGAATTAAAGGACAATATAGTTGTGAAGGGACTCCCTTGTGTAGAGAAAATCCAGTTGTTAAACTACCTGATAAATCCCATGGAGGTCTGGAGCTCAGTGGGAAAGAAGGGAAAGTTTTGCTTCTGCTAGTGGAGTGGAGTAGAGTAACCTCCATGACCCATTCCTTGACTTGATGAGTCAAAAATGAGAGAATCCTCTAGTGGTATCATGGCATGGAATGGGGGTGGATTGATATCAAAGTTACTGAGCAAGTGGAGCCTATGGTTGGGTGGAAAGGCATACACCCACACTCAGTTGACTGGTCACCAAGTGTAATAGATAAGTATCTTTATACCATGTTTAATTGAACTGTAATGTATGGTTGTATGCTTGTATTTGTATTCATGAATGTGTATCATTGTTTTATGAATAGATTGGTTGTTTCACTGCAAGTCTATGTACTTGAGTAACGATGGAATAGAATGAATGGTTGTTTCTTGTGGATGATTTCTTGAATAGACATGTCTATGTGATTGCGATGAATCCTTGTGATAACTTGCAAGTCTAATAAACCATGTAATCTATAATTCTAGTATGCTTATGCAGTTCGTAGAATTGTATCAGTTCGAGTAAGAACCTGTAAGGGGATTGAGATGAATGGCTGCAATATTCCCTTAAAGGCATGATAAATTAATCGTAATAATCGTATGAGGAAGGCCAATACAGGTCAATAAACCCTATGATATTCCTCCTCTTGAAATGAATTAATTATCGAGGATTGAATCCTCATTTGGGTGTCAAACAATAAGCTTGCAGTTGCTATGGTTAAGGAAAGAGCATGAAGAAAATCCCCAAAAGAAGTAAGCTCTAATTCAGACTATCATTTTGAAGAAATCCATGTATGGGTTAAGAGACCTTAAGCCCTAAGAACATCACCTATTTTAAGTGGAAATCTCGTGAGATATGAAAGAGCTTTACCTTTGACAAAGTCATAGAGTCTTCGATGGTCCCATAATAGTTCCTGAGCTCATGAAGACTTGGTAAAACCTCAAGGAAATCCATGAAAATTGATAAGTCCTAGAGTCAGGACATTTTCATGTTGAAACCATGTGTTGAGTTGAGAGAAATTATAGTCGTTGATTTGGTAGGGTGAGAGAATCTCATCCCATCATCGAGGAAGGCATCATAGTCGGGAGATGACTGAATGTCGGTACTTTTGAAAATTTTGACAATGATGAAAACCTTATGGTGGAATGAAGATCGTTGATTTGGAAAGGGTAGCCTCAATGAGATTTGGACTATTGATACCTGACATATCATCGTCGGAATGTAGGAGGTTGGAAAAGTAGGATGATGGTTCCAATGAGTGTCGATGATGACAAAGTATTGATAAGAAATGAGAATCATTGATCAACTCATGGACGAGGTTAAATATATGTCGTGGATCATTGTAGACCCCACCTAAGCAAGGAAAAAAGGGTGAGTGATGTCATGGTGATATCATGCCGATGAAGAATGTTAGCTTGGAAATTAGCATGTCCTTGGGATGACATGTGTCAACAAGTGATCGATCAACAAGACAAGAGTGAACCCAGTTGGGAAAAACAACCCTTATGCCTTCACTTTAAATCCTAGTTGTCAAACCTATAGGCCAGGAAATCCATGAAATCCCCATTGTTCATTGGAGGAGGGTGGTCAAAGGTTTAGATAAAGGGTAGAATAAGTGGGCCAATGAAGAGAAGGTTATAGAGATAGAATGAGGACCATAAATTCGTCAAGAGTGACCTCGATGATATCTAGACTGTTGATGTCATACATATCGTTGTCGGGAGTAGACGATTAGTGAAGTTGAGTGTAGACCCCAAGGTGTCGACGACGATAAGGGCTAAGTGGGAAAGAAGAGCCATAGATCAATACATAGGTGAGAATTGATCTCCATCGTATACTGCCTTGGCCCCACATTAAGTAATAGGAGGGAAGTATGATGTCATGATGACGTGGCCTTCCAACTTGGCAGTCAGTGTGTCTAGGTGGTGATAGGTGTCAATAGTGGAATAGTTAGTATATAGAAGTGACTCGGGTGGGGTTAGAAACCTGAAAGATGTTGACCTTGCTATACCGTTAGATCTAAGCATCGTCATATCTTGTTTTTTCATTTGAGGAAGCTGAGTATGGTTCAAAATCTTGGAAAGAGGCAAGTGTCGATGATGACATGATATCAAGGTAACATGACAATAGTTGATCAATAGATAGGCGAGACAAAATCTTAGCCACAAATCATTATGGGTCTTTCTTGTCTATTGGATGTATGTCCAAATGCATACGCATTAACTTATGTGCAAGTTAGAGGCATTGACAGGATCAGAGCCTTTAGAGTTCAAGTCCTGAGAGCTATTAGATATATATCAGTCCTGATGGAGTGGTCGTCGTCGAGACTGGTAGTTGGGGTGATTAGTAACTTTGTAGGAGGAGAACCTAGACAACGATGAATTCAGGCCCAAATGACCGGGGCTGTTGATATGGAAGGCCGAAGGGGCTAGGTGACAGATGCCATGTCAGTACCACATCAGATGGCATGAATGATAAGGAGCCTTATGGATTCCATGTGGTAAGGAGGTGGTTGTTTGGTTAATGAAGGTCTGTAAACCTTCAGAGGTTGTAGCTTTTGATTTTGAGATCATAATTGGGCATCCTTATAGTCATTGGAAATATCTCGATGAGTAGAGTCAATCTATGGGGTTCATTGTGATAAATGAATTGAGTAGGAAAATAACAAATTTTAACAACCCATTATCCTAAGTAAGGATTAGGGGTTCGTGTGTGTTACATTCATCAATGTCATTTTCGATAATATTATTGTCAATATCATCATCAAGAACATTGTCATCTACATCTAGCTCAACTTCTTTGACTTCTTCATCTAACAGTACATATACCTCATGATCCTTTGCATATTCTTCTTCTTCAATATCATCTTCTTTTGGTAGATTATACTTTACAAGCCTTACTCTTGGATCATATCTAACAACGTACAACCAACCTGCTTTACCTGGAACCCCTGAATAAAATACTTTCTCACATTGGCTTGGATGAACATGAGTTTATGTACCTAGATAAAATGTCCTTGTATTAACCATGGTAAATCCATTGGCATGCTCAATAACAATTCTATTTGGATCACATTCATTCATCCGTAACCTATACCATTTAACACCAAACATAACTAATTTGAATTATTTAAAGTCACATTCAATTATATCATCCAAATACCCATAGTATCTATTTTCTGATATTGTTGGATGTCTGCCACTTCTTGAGGAAACATTAGTGACCTGAAAATACTGCATTTATCCCAAAATCAAAGGTTTTCTTCTTTCCATCCAACTTTTTGATGCGAAATTTACGATCATTGCACCACATAGCCTTGTGGTGTGTCAACTGCAATATGCCTGACACATAAAAAATGCATTATCAATCAATAAACATATTTAGACTGAGGAAAAAATTATAAAAAAAAACACACCACATAGATTAATATATTGGAAAAAAACTAAAACATGATGTGGGTGAATAATATGCTTTCATGTTTATCTTTTAAACCATTTGCTAAATCGATTTCCCTATAAGTAAGACTGGTATCTTGATTGCAATGAGCCTGTTTAAGAAAAGTAGCCACCATTTCCCATGATAACCTACCATTACATTGTATACATCAATCTTTCCATCCCTTCATCTAATCAAGATTGTTTGAAATGTATAAATGTAGTGCATCCCACTCTCGACCAACTATATGAAAAAAGAACAAAAAATACTAATTAGAATAAATATTAATAATTGATGGAAGATAAATAATAATTAAATAAGTACAATATAGAAATAAATCAATATTAATGAAAAGTGTTATAGATCTCTACCATATAATTACCTTTCACTTTCCTCGTTCTACCTTTCTCAACCAAGACCTACCCTTCGAATTTGTTAATGGAATTGACATCCCAAATCTAAGGCACCTTCATAATTTTTGTTGCTAATTTTGGAAGATACTAACTAATATACACCAAGGATTGATATACCATATAGCTTTCCACCATAGAGCCATCGGGATGTGTTCATTGTCTAACGAAATCCTTCAATGACTTCAAGTGCCTCTCCACCATCCACATTGACCTTGTGTGTACATGTCCACACATTCCAATCTCCTCAACTTGGTTAATGAGGTAGTGTTCTTGTGTATTGAAAAATGCCAGAGGTAGATACTTTTGCTTTTCACACACTAGCCAAGGAATTTCTCTCCTCCAATATTTTATATCCTAAAAATGGATTTCTTTAGATGACAACCACCTACACATGATATAACAAATCAAATCATCGATTTCAATAACAACGTATATATATACATTGAAAGTAAAAAAGATGTCAACAAGTTGAGCAACAAAGATTTTTCATATAAATCATTAATATTTACATAATGTATTTTCCAAGATCATATATAATTTGTTTTACATTGTTTTCAAATTTTTCAGGGAGAGATAGAGGTAGAAAATATTGTAACAAAAAAGGGATTATTGATTTTTTTGAAAAGAAAATAAAATTATGATACTAAAAAGTCGCATATTTACCAATATAGAAATCTACCAAAATAATTACCTTAATGAAGGTATGTAATTCATTAGTTTTCACCCCACCAAATTCACCTTTCTTCGTTAAGATATTATTTATTTTTGAAGAAAATCCCATGGGAAATTTAATTTTTTGAATGACCTCTTTTACACCATTGCTTTGTTGCTCTGTAAATAACCATGGAATACTATCTCGATGTCCATCACTATTTGAATTAATCACATTTTTCATTGAATGATTGGCTTCCTAAATGTCAGTACAAATTTTGACAATTTTTTCTTTGTCACTTCTTCCATCTAAGATTCTCCATAACGTTTCTATTACATTCTTCCAAATATGCATTGTATAAAAAAATGAGCTATTTGTAAGTTCTCATAGTAGTGCAACATATTGAATTGTATAGGGTAACTTTTCATTCCTCGTGGAAGCCCATTAATTCCTTGACGGCATTTATGAAAAATATATGAGATTACAACAATAATTGTTAGATACAATAAACAAAATTCAATACAAATTCAAATTGTAAGGCATTAATATATATGACACATAGACTAAATGCTTACCTTGACAATTTCTATTATATTCCAACTTCCATAGGTGAGGTGTCATTCTTCGTGGTTTTATTCCAATCTCTTATTTAAAATTGAAAAGATGTTTTTTTGTAGTTCGATACCTATGGTTCTTAGGGAGGAAGTGTCTATACTCATCAAACACCTCATTTCCTAGACTTCTTGAATGACATGATTTCATCCTAGGACCACAAACTGGACATGCTAATTACCCTTTGTTTGAAGAGCTACAAGATATCAATTAATGTTAGTATTATTTATATAACAAGGAATTAATATTTAAGAAGTATGCATCATATTTTCATAAAATTATATACTATTACAGTGCATTAGTATGTTACATACCACAAAAATGGGTTATCCATGGGGCTTCATGAATTGTCCATGTAAGTATTCCATGGAATTGAAATTTCTTTTGCCCTATTAGTCTAGAGATGTCATACATAGTGATGTTAGCCCATAAAATTAGTTGCCTGTCGACAAGAGGCTTAATATATACATTCATATAATCCACTTGGTATTTACCTAATTGGGTGAAAGTACGCATAATTACTACCTTCTATATATAAGTAATTATGCAATGAATAAGACAAACAAAATGCAATTCTCAAACCAATTTTGTAAACAATTACATGGAACAATCATTGCCAATATTATGTGCTCCCTCTTTATTGACATCCACGGAGGAAGGTTATTGTTTATAACAAAAATAGGTCAAACTGAGTAAATAGACCTGATCTCACCAAATGGATTTGTTATCACACAGATTGTAGCTTGGAAAAATCCCAACCCAAACCACAAACGTAAGACAACTACAAGAGTACCTACACACCTTAGATAGACACTCCCCTCTCTTTAGTGATTTTGAAATCACCACAAGGGGGGAATCCCAATGACCCTAGTGGGATTGAGATGGAAAGTGAGATGATGATGATGAACACCCCTATAGGTCAGGTTTGGATATGATGAAAGTCTCGAAGATAAGTCTTGTGAAAGGGTAAATAGTTTCCAAGTGTTGAATATCTGAAAAACAATGTTAGCCATGCCTGGAAGAAGACAAATGATGATAAACCAAGCCTTTAATCAAAGGTACTCAATAAAGAATACTCGTTTTCCCAAATTGCAGTAGTAAATATGCAATGAATGAAGTTACTAACCACCAAAATCATGTACAAGATGGTGGAAACAAAGCTAGGAATGATTAGTTTAACTTCCAATGATTTAAGCAAGAATTTGATGTTGTTAAAGGACTTTTGTGTGATGTTATCAACAAGTTTTTATGACATCCAAGTGGTTGTAGTAAACAATTTATATTGCAGCAACTTCTAACGACATAAATCAGCAAGTAAACCACCCAAAAATTAGCCAATAACTAGTAAAACAATTACCCAAGTTTACAAATGAATTTCAATGGTAGAATAGTGAGCAAAGATTGAAAGAAGATGAGTTTTACTACAGCCCTAATGGCTGTAGTATTAATTTGTAACACAAAAGAGAATTACTTGGATAAAGAAAATTCCCTTAGGGGACAAGAAAGCTTGTAGCATATATAATCAATTCCAACTTGGACAATAGCAATATATCACCATTTCATGTATACAAATGCATTGATTTTATATCTCCAATGCAATTAGATTAGTTCCTTATCAATTGGGTTAATGGAGTCTCTTGTGAAAGAGCTATGGTTTGTTACTTCTCTAGGGGTGTCATCCCTTTTACTCCCTAGAGAAAACAAAATCTAGCAAGGTAAATCTACAAGGGTGTAAGCCCTTTTACTCCTTGTAGCAACATTTGCAAAATAGCTTATTCAAAGACAATAATGATATATCTTGGTGGAGGGTGTATGCCCTTATACTCCTCCAAGAGTTTTGACCAAAAATAACATTGAAACAAGAATAAATAACATAATATGTAGAAAATTCCTTACCAATTCCAAGAGATAGCAAGACAAACCCTCTTTTACCAAGAATATTCCACCACAATAGCAAGAAAAAAGCATCCAAGAGATAGTGATATACTTCCTTTCAATATACAAGTAACAAGCATACACAATAGCACAACAGAGAGAGATAGTGATTTTCCCAAGTAGTGCGAAAAATTCAACCAAGACGTATGTAATCCTCAAGTGAGTTATTTTCTAAAATGAAATGACAAGACCTTTATTTATAGAAGGCCTTGTAAAACCAATTTGTCCACTTATCTAAATTCAATCACAAATTAGGGAGACTGACCTCCTCCATTTGTCCCTTTACATCTTAAAATTAAAAATTACATAAAAAAAAATCCCCCTTTAGGGGTGATGTCATGCCCTAAAGGGTGATGTCAGGCCTCTAGGAGAGATGGTTTTCCTTGGGATGAAAAATGTTGGGCCTCCAAAGGCCATATGATCTGCCACCAAGTGCCATAGTGCATGCAATGTGTCTCTCTCTCCATCACACCATGTCACATCACCATTAGCCATGAGAGACCCATAAAAAACCCTAAGCCAATGTGAGGTATAGGGCCTAGAAGATAACGTCTTAGGCATTCAAAGGCTAATGTTGAGGTGTAAGGGGTTGGAATATGATCATCTCGTGGACTCCAAGTGCGTCCAATGGTAATGTTCCTTCTCCCATGTGTCCAATGAGAGGAGGTGCATCATCCAACCTATTGGATTCATGCCCTAATGAAGGTCCAAGTGACCTTGTGCCTCCATGAAAGTAATTTCACCTAGAAAAGTCCTACAAAGATAAAGAAATTTGCCCTTCGAGGGTCCATAAGTCACAAGTATCATGCCAGGTAATCCATATTTAATAAACTATCCACCCAAACACGTGCATCAAATCTCGCCTTTTCAAAATAAACAATTCTCAAAGACCTTATACAACTTTCCAAATTTAAGTATGGGAGGGTTGTCATGGTGACCTATTGGGTAAATCATCCCCCAAGACAAGGATTTTTTCCAAGAAGGCCCTTTCTAAGTTATTTAAGAGAGTATAAGGTGGATGGGGGTGTATCTTTTGGGCATGGGTTTTTCTTGACATACAAGGGCTCATATTGTCTCAATTATCGACATCTTTGTAGAGGGTATGCTTTCTCTTGAGTTACCAACTATTTGCGTGCCACCTTCTTCCAAACCCCTTTTTACTATCTTTCCAATCCCTCATTTCATTCATAATTTCCAAATTTGAGGGTTCCCCTTTAAGGGTGTCCAAGTTTTAGCATTAATTTTGGGACTGGGGCGAGCACTAAGTAAGTAGAGCTCAAGTTGGTCCAACTTTTGATGGTACTTATTTGTTGTGTTCACTTTCTTTTCAACAATTGTTTCTTATTATTTTATAGTAGTTGCAATCTACCTACGATTCATCATCCTCTCTTCCCACAAAATAAGGTACAAGCCCTTCTTGGGTCAATAATTCCCGAAAACCCAAAATATGAGGAAATGATGGGGCATAGGTGTGGAAAGTGACAAGTATGGATAAGAATGGTATGATGATCCTTCAAGGATACCCCCTAGTAGCATACCTTTTCCCTAGGGTGACTCACTTGCTAGGACATGTCGAGCATCAAGGTGAAATGAGGCAAAAGGCATAAATTTCAAGAAAATGTTTTCAAAGTCAAGAAAGGACCCTTTGCAACATGTTCAAATGCTTTATCTATTAGAATGACACTTAACATAATACCGAGCTTGTTACTTCATGGATCAAGACCTGTTGTCCTCTGTGAGTCAAGATGGTGTGGTGGTTTTTGCTGCTATCGATCAAGTGGTGATGTATGTTTAGATAGGGGCCTTTGCGTGCTCATATGCCTCTCGGTACTCCATTCTTACAACCTGAGGGCCTCAAGACATAATCTCCTTAGTTACCCTTAGGAATGAGGGGTAACATCTAGCTCCTACTTAGGGACATGTGCTCACCATAGAGTGCATGAGAACCTCAACATCTCCTAGTAATAAATGTACCTACACACACTGAGACAAACAATTCTTTGGGGAATCGAAGGTGGCGCACTCACCCCTTTAGTCATATGATCAAAATTTCAAAATTTCAAAATTGACAACTATTCATTAATTTTTATTTTTTGAATTTTTCCAAAAACTTCTAACTAACATGTGATATGATTCAAGCTAATATAGTAAACAACTAAGCATATATGAAAATAAATAAATATGTAAAGAAAAACCTGAAAACAAATGAAACTACACTAGGATGAACACACAAAATGCAAATGAAAGGAAGCAAAATGATCTACCTACTTACCTGGGGCTTGAGGCCCATGGAGATCAAGTTTCGAGAATTTCAGGTGAAATCGTACAACTAATGCAACGACCTACTCAACATCTCACCCAAGTGCTTCCCCTTGTGCTTAATTATAAAATGTATCAAGGACAAGTTAAGCACATAATAATCATGAATTTGAGTAAGAATATAATCAATCATAGGAAACAAGTCGTGGAGAAGGGTGGGATGGAGACAATATTGATAGAAAGAATGGCCACGAGCTTGATCCACCCATATTTAAATAGGGTTGCCACATATAGAGTATGGATCATATCAATTACATGATCATTGTTTCCCTTTTCAATAAATATTTTGATCAAGAAGTTTTGAAACGCTTCCCAAGTGGTAATTTTGGGGGGAGGGATTTTCTTGTATCATTCCTTGGATTTCCCTATGAGCGATGAAGAGAAACTCTTCACACACATGTCCTAATATTGGTTTTGGGAGGCATGAGAGTTGAAAACTTCTGAAAAAGGTATCCAAATGATGTTGAGCCGATACAGTGTCTTCTTCTAAAACAGTGGGAAGCCATTCTTTAAAACCACTTTGAAAACATGGTTGAGAATATTCATCGGATAATAGTTATGAGTGCTTAAAAGGATGATCCCCAAGGTATGGTTGGGCATAAACATGAATATTCTGCAACAAGTCATCCTCATATGGATGAGACCAATCTATGTTCATATCATAATCATGCCACTAAATACCTAGATCATCCAAATATGAAGATCAGTTCATTGAAGGCGAAAACTCAACATTTATTTGAGAGCCACCCTCAATGTCATAAATGGGTCCTTATCAAAAATGACACTAGCCATGTCCCACCTACATCCTCCAACACATATGAAATCGTCGATATGTTGATCAACTTCATCACTGGGACTGATTACTTCTTAATCTTCTTGACAAATTTATTCATGTTCTTCAAGCACTTCTTCATCTATAAGGGATTTCCCTTTAGCAAGAGGTGCTTCATCAAGTTGTTCTTTAGTAGGTTCTCTAGGTAATTCATTACAAGATTCATCAAATGATCAATAACTTCATCAACACATTTTTTCTCTTCCATTTGCAAAAGTGTCCTCGAGATACGGTAAGTTCTGGGCAAAGATTCATCCCTTGGTGCCATAGTCCCATTGTTTGAAATGACACTTCATTGGAGTAACCAGATGAGTTCAAGAATCATCAAAATATGAAAAGGGTATTAGGTAAAGGTGGGTTCTTAGGTTTTGGAGTTGTCATATGAGCTTAGAAATTTCATCAAAAGGGGAGAGGGTACTTCCCTCGGGTGTAGTCACCAGGTAAGTTAGGGAAACGATTTGGGATAAATTGCCAAGTGTCATTAGGGATCGGAAGAGGATTTAAAATCCTCCCTCAAAATAGTGTCGAAATGTTATCTCATGGATTGTAGCTTGGGAAAATCCCAACCCAAACCAAAAAGGTGAGACAACTATGGGAGAACCTACCCACTGTCACCTTAGATAAACACTCCCCTTGCTTTAGTGATGATGAAATCACCACAAGGGGGGAATCCTAGTGACCCTAGGAGGATTGAGATGGAAAGTGAGATGATGATGATGAACACCCCTATAAGTCAGGTTTGGAGATGATGAAAGGTTTGAAGATAAATCTTGTGAAAGGGTAAATAGTTGCCAAGTATTGAATACCTACAAAACAATGTTATCCCTTCCTAGAAAAATACAAATGATGATAAACCAAGCCTTTACTCAAAGGGGATCAAGAAAGAATACTTTTTTTCCCAAATTGCATCAGAAAATAAACAATCAATGAAATTACTAACCACCAAAATCAAGTACAAGATGGTGGAAACAAAGCTAACAATGACTAGTTAAACTTCCAATGATTTAAGTAAGACTTTGGTGATGTTAAAGTGTTGTTGTGTGATTTTATTAACAAGTTTTTGTGACATAAAACTGGCTGTAGCAAACAATTTCTACAACAGAAACTTCTAACCACATAAATCAACAAGTAAACCACCCAAAAGTTAGCCAATAACCAGTAAAACAATTACCCAGGTTTACAAGTGAATTTCAGTGGTAGAATAGTGAGAAACGATTGAAAGAAGATGAGTTTTACTGCAGCCCTAATGGCTGTGACATTAATTTGTAACATAAAAAAATCACTTGGATAAAGAAAACACCCTTAGGGGACAAGAAAGTTTGTATCATATCGAATCAATTCCAACTTGGACAATAACAATATTTCAACATTTCACGTATATCAACGCAATGAATTTATATCTCTAATGCAAGTAGATTAGTGTTTTATCAATTGGGTTAATGGAGTCTCTTGTGTAAGATCTAGGGATTGTTAATTCTCTAGGGGTGTAAGTATTTTTACTCTATAAATAAAACAAAACCCAACAGGGTAAATCTACAAGGGTGTAAGCCCTTTTACTCCTTGTAGAAATATTTGTTAAATAACTTATTCAAAGACAATAGTGATAGATCTTGGTGGAGGGCATATGCCCTTATACTCCTCCAAGGGTTTTGACAAACAATAACCTTGAAACAAGAAGAAATAACATAATATGCAAAAAATTCCTTACCAATTCCAAGACATAGCAAGACAAACCCTCTTTTACCAAGAATATTCCACCACAATAGCAAGAACAAATCATCCAAGAGATAGCACTATCCTTCCTTCCAATAGACAAGTATTAATCATCCACAATAGCACAAGAGAGAGAGAGATAGTTATTTTCCCAAGTAGGGATAATATTTCAGCCAAGAGGTATCTAATCCTCAAGTGAGTTATTTCCTCAAAATGAAATGACAAGACCTTATTTATAGGAGGCCTTTTAAAATCAATTTTTCCACTTATCTAAAATCAATCACAAATTAGGGAAACTCCTCTATTTTTCCCTTTACATCTTAAAATTCAAAATTACATAAAGAAAATCCCCTTAAGAGGTAACGTCATTCCCTAAAGGGTGACGTTAGGACTCTAGTAGAGATGTTTTACCTTGGGATGAAAAAAATTGAGCCTCCAAAGGACATATGCTCTACCACCAAGCTCCATAGTGGATGCCAAGTGTCTCTATCTCCATCAAACCATGTCACATCACCATCAACCATCAACCATGAGACCCCCATCAAAAATGCTAAGCCCATGTGATGTCTAGGGCCTAGAAGATGACATATTAGGCCTCTAAAGGCCAATGTTGAGGTCGTTCCTTCTCCCATGTGTACAATGAGAGGGGGTGGATCATCCAACCCATGGGCTTCATGCCCCAATGAAGGTCCAAGTGACCTTGTGCCTCCATGAAAGAACTTTCACTTGGAAAATCATTGCAAAGACAAATAGATTCACCCTCCAAGGGTCCACAAGTCACAAGTATCATGCCAAGTAATCCTTATCTAATAAAATAACTACCCAAACATGTGCATCAAATCCCCCCATTTTCAAAATAAACAAATGCTCAAAGACCTTATACAACTTTCCAAATTTAAGTATGGGAGGGTTGTCATGGTGACCTATTGGGTAGATCATCCCCCAAGTCAAGGAGTGTTTCCCAAGAAGGCCCTTTCTAAGCCATGTAAGAGAGTATGAGGTGGATGGGGGTGTAAATTTTTGGCATGGGGTTTTTTTGACATATAAGGGCTCATATTGTGTCATTTATAGGTGCCTCTATAGATGGTACACTTACTCTTGAGTTACCAACTATTTGCATGCCACCTTTTTTCAAACCCCTTTTTGCCATCTTTCCAATCTCCGCTTTCATTCATAATTTGCAAATTTGAGGGTCCCCCTCTAAGGGGTTTTTATCTTTAGCATTACTTTTGGGAACAGGGCGAGCATTAAGTAAGTAGAGCTCAATTTGGACCGGGTTTTGATGGTCCTTATTTGTTGTGTTCACTTTATTTTCATCATTAGTTCTTATTCTTTCATAGAAGCTTCAATCTACCTCCAGGCCGTCAGCCCCTCTTCCCATGAAATAAGGTACAAGCCCTTGTTGGGTCAATAATGCATGAAAACCCGAAAGATGAATAATGCATGAAAACCCAAAAGATGAGGAAACGATGGGGAAGATGTGTGTAAAGTGACAAGTATGGATAGGAATGGTAAGATGACCCTTCAAGGATACCCCCTAGTAGCAACCCTTTTCCCGAGGGTGACCCAGTTGCTAGGAAAACATGTCAACCACCAAGGTGAGATGAGGCAAAATGCATAATTTCCAAGCAAAAATTTTCAAAGTCAATATACGACCCTTTACAACATGTTCAAATGCTTCATCTATCAGAATGACACTTACCATAATACCACACTTGTTACCTCATGGAGCAAGACTTGTTGTCCTCTGTGAGCCAAGTTGGTGTGGTCTATGTTGCTGCCATCGATCAAGTGGTGACGTATGGTAAGATAGGGACCTATTCATTCTCATCTTCCTCGAGGCATCATTTCCTTAGTTACCCCTAGGAATGGGGGGTAATAGGATTGACACCGTTAGCTAACAATGAAATCCTAAAATTGTGAGGTTCTTATTTAAAATCGACCATGTTTCTTCAATGTTCCTAAATGTAGAACCATATAAAGGAATTTGAGGAACACCATATTCACTTCTATGATGTGCATGGTAATCCATAAAATGTGCAATGATTTAGCACCTAAACAATCATTGCAAACATGGAATTATCGAAATATGAAGAAGAACCTTGTGAGGCACATTTTTTGTTACTTGATCAATTCGATATATATTGATTTGACATTGCGCGCATTTCATTTTCGATGCATATTGTCCATAATATATAATATGATCATTCAGACATGCATCAATAGCCTGACACTCCTTTCCAATATCTTTCATAATGGCACACAACTCTCATTATGTGCGAGGTAAATTATTTGACAGTGGTAAGAAAAATTCACCTAACAATATACAACATAAAAAATAACTAGTTGATGTAAATAATAGTAATCATAAATTTTGCATCCTTAATTTTCACATTAATTGACACTAAAAATAGAGAAAAAAAAGTCAACCTTTACGTATAATATGTGACGAATTATATTATGTACCTTAGGACCTGTGTGAGACAATTGTTTGAGAAACCATTCAATACCTTCAATTTCACCAACAACCTTATAGCAGAGAGAATATTTGTTCTTGAGCCTTCATAAAGAGGTTTTTCTACCTTCTCAAGCAGAGTTATATCATGAATATCATCTAAGTTTTCCTCATCGATAGGAGCAAAGATGTTCTGGATCAATTTATTTGTCCCATCATCCAGCTCAATAGTATTATTGTTGTCATATTTTTCCATAGGATTGACTTGATCTTCAATATTCATACCATCTTCCACTTCTTGTACAATAGTATTTCTACTACTAGTAGGCAGATAGTTATCTGAAAATAGACACCTAGGAAGATTTATCTTTATAATTACAAACAATCAATAACATTAGTGTATATAACACATATTAAAAGGAAAGATAATTTTATAAGTACAATCAATACAAAGATATATATAATGACTAACTTACCATGGGACGATATGTATTCCCCCCTTCATAATGCCCATACCTCCAACAATGTCTTTCAATTGCTTTCCTTACAAGTCTTCTTCTATTCAATCCCCAATATTGATTGCAAGGGAATTAACATTTCCTATCACCCTATGCCTCCAATGTCGGTTGTTGACTCACAAACTTGCAACTAGCCACTAGCCTCCAAATTGTTGCAAGGCATATATAAAAAAATTATTAATAAATGTAACTATTAGGTGGGACTCCCTAGTGAGAAAAAGAAAAGGAATGATAATGCACTAAATCTACAT
>ML783293.1:477180-527146 GCA_009831015.1 Picea engelmannii
ATTCTTCTTGCTCCCTTTTCTTTCAACTAGCTTCTCACCACTTCTTCTATCCTCTTTGCCTCTTATAGTTGAGTCTTCAGGATAATAATTGTTTTCTCTTTTTCTTCAAGATCATGATCCTACTCTTCATATTTGTACAATTTATCTTTCTTCTTTCTATTATTTCCCATGAATTTGTCTATTTCTTCTAAGGCACTAATGAGTTTTGCTTCAAGATTCACTTCCTTGTAAATTTCTTATTCTTCTTAATTATTTTCAATTTCTTCATCGACGATTTTTTTTTCCATGGTTATGGAGATAGATTCTTCTTTATCATCACCATCTTCCCTTCCTTTGAATTTTCCAGATCCTCCTTTTGGATTTCTCACAACTTATGTTTCTTTTGTCTCTGACTCACAACAAAAATAATCATCGGATCTCTCTTCGCTAGATCTCTCTTCATAAATGTTTTGTAGCTTGTCAAAAATTTGTTTAGTTGTTGTAAACTTCATTACCTTGACAATATCATAATTTGGTAGGCCACTCAAGATGACCTCCATTGATTTTTCATTGTTTTCACTTGACTCCTCATCTTTATCTGTATAACCTATTGGGATTGATTCCCACATACCAAACCCAAGGGCTTGCAAATATATCATCATTCTTATAATTTGTGTTTCATAGTTTGTTCCATCAAACGAAGAAGCTCTATTTGTAGGGAGACCTTCCTTACAATCAATATGTTCTCAAGATTTTCCTTCTAGTGGTTAAATTGTTTATGAAGGAACTTGATTTGATACCAATTATTGAACTTATGCTTATACTGAGAAGGGGGTATGAATCAATATAAGATACTTTTTATTTTATTTAACCATTGATAAATCATTCATTAGCTGAGAAAAAATAGTAACATGTAAACTCAAATCACAATGCATAAGTTTAATATGGAAACCCAATTGGGAGAAAACCATAAAACTTATCTTTATGAATGTTTGTAGGCACCAGCCTAATGTTACAAATATTGTAGGCACCAACCTACTAGAGACACCAATCTCCTTAACTTGGCACCAATTCAACAAGCTATTGGAGACACCAATCTCCTCAATTGAGCACCAACTCAATAAGATGTAGGCACCAACCTATTGGAGCCACCAATCTCCTCAACTGAGCACCAACTCAATAAGATATGTGTCGACGCCAATCCAAGATATTCATACACCTAGAACTTATAAATTCACTTGCGTGCCTCATTCCACAGACAATCCTTCAAACCCTAGCAAGACTCATAGCATCATTCTCATAATGTAATCGCTGAAGACAACATCCACTAACAAAAACATCTACTGAAGGAAACATCCACTAATGGAAACATCCACTGACAACAACATTCATTGACGACAACATCACAACCTCAAAATAGTGCACATGGCAACATCAAAGACGTTTAGTTCTTCATAGTGCACCTTGAGAACAAAAAATACCTCACACTATAAGGAGAACACATTCTTATGGAGTTTTTTATGGAACCTCCTTAAAATATTCTTCCCTTAGCTCTTTATAGAAGAGGTTGTTAGTGGAGGTGGGCAACTAGAGGTTTTTGCAGAGTTTTTTTTTTGGTATGCCTTTATGGTACATATACACTGGCGCACACCTACAACATACCACATAGGGGATTAAATGTTCAAACACACTGTCAAAGTTCATAGCAGAGGCGAACAACCATAGGTATTTGCATAGTTTTTTTTCTCAGTGTACCTTTAAGGTATATACACATTGGTTAGTTCATGAACAATATAGCATCGGTGCATCCATGTTCTAGTAGCACCGAATAAATCGCACCAGTATCATTGAATAGTATGCATCGGTATGTTCATGAACAATAAAAAATTGACGCGTCCATGTTTCAGTAGCACGTCCATACTTTATAATAAAATTACATGCACTGAATAAATCACTCCAAATTTTTTGAACAATACACCTTGGTGCGCCTCACTGTCGAAAGGCACATTGCAGTAGGGTAAATTAAAAAAAATTAACAAACTAATTTTCATTGTTACAATGCATTGTGTGATTCCAAACTCTCAAGCAAGCAAGCACCGATGCTCACCTTTCTTCCTAAGACGCCCTATTTTTGGTGCTCTACACTGATTAGGATAGCTCCATTGGTGGATTACATGCATTTCAAAATTTTGGAAATTACCATGAATTTTCATTTCCTCTCAACGTTGCAACCATGCCTCCTCAGGACTGAAGAGTGTAGGTAAATTATTTATTACCTTCCTATTTTTATTTTCATCCAATCAAAATTACAATTTAGCTTCAAATTTCACATTTTTTTCAATTTCTCTTTCTTTTTCACTCAGTGCGCCTGAACGATTTGGCTCGGCCTGAAGCAATGCGTACTGTGTTAAATACATAGTGAGCACCGCCATCGGCACATCCATATATGTTTGCGTTAGTGTCGTTCAATCTATCACACCATGATAAATTACTAAAAAACAAAGCGGTTTGTCCTTCAAAATGCCTCGACATTGACGCAAAATGGGTTTATCCCTGCACCAACCCATTACACTTCATTAACCGCAACACTAGCTCAATGATATATAAAATTTAACCTAGAGAAGCACCAATTTTAACTAATCATGTCGGGGGATACCAGAAAAATAACGCCCTGACACGTCAATTTTCAAATGAGCTGCCACACTTTATAAAAAATTACACGCACCGGTGTTATTTAACACTATGCACCGACACACTTGACTTAACTAACGACACTGCTAACATAACAATTCATAAAATTTAATGTAGCAGTTCAACCATTGTAATCCAACGCACTGACAATGTATACAGAAATGCATCGGGACATATATTTCCCAAATTTCCATAGTGGGGTTTCTCATTGGACACCTCATTCCTACTTCTTTCTCATTTGCAATGCACCGAGGAACAAAACAACGATGCTCCACTATCACGGTGGTACCAATGTGTTAATAGTAACACCTCACACTGATTCGTTGTGTCATTTTGGTGGATGCCCTGTAACTAGTGTAATCAACAACAAAACACAACATTAAACAAAACATCGATGCTCCAATAACATGGTAGCACTAGTGCATTTATATTAACACATCACACTGCATAAGTTCATATATAACAATTTCACCTATCGGTGTGGATGGATCAAAACAATGTACCGGTAATGTAAAGAGCACGACATAGAGCTGGATTTTAACAAATTTGCAGTGCAATGCATCTTATGGTAAGCATCACTAAGATGCTAGGAAGTGCACCAATCGAGATAAACACACTGGTGCATTTTATTAATCGAACGCACCACCAAGTTTTTGAAACACAAATTATCTTCACGGTGCATCAAATAAATAAAACGCAGTGGTGATGTGTACTACAACACATTGAGAAAAATACATAATAATTTACCATCTTTGTTCATTTTATGGGATTCCCCGTAACTGGTGCATTATAATACAAACACACCAATATCAACATTTACAAAGCTCAAATGGAGCGTATGTGCATTACTTTATACGAAACGCACTAGGGTGGTTAAGTAAGTTGTACCAGGAAAAATAGTTTAAAAATTGTCATTTTGATGCACATTTTAGAATGCACCTGTTAACAGTGTGTCATGGAAAGACAATGCATCGGCTAAAAGCATCTGGTTCACAAAATAACGTAGATAGTCAGTGAATTTAATATAACCCAGCGCACAACGTGGTTTAACACCAACCCTTAACCGATGCGCTATATATCACAACACACCGCTATAGATATCAGTGCTCGACTAACAATAATGCACCGATGTGTTATATTTAAAATATGTTTGTTTGGTGTCTGTTGGAATCCCAACATATTTTTAACTTTTTATATCAATTAAATGATCTATGTAGCTGCCTAACTGGGGTCATACATTTTTTTTTGTTCTTCATAAGCAATTTTCGAAATGACAATTGTAAGTTTTCGGTTTTCCCTATTGTTTTTATTTTCATGCTTCATTCATGATTGAAAGCATGAAAACGAAGCATTAAAACTTACGACTGTGTTACCATTCTATTTGAAAAATTTATGAAAGGCAAAATGTCTCTACATTTTATTAAGGAAGCCTTGTTCCTTGCTATGAAGACTATTCTCTTTATTTCGATTCCTTGAATGTCAAGCATGCTTATGGATTGTTAATTATATCAACAAAGGACCTTTTGATTTGAGCATTGATATGGTTGCTTTTGTGGTTCTTGGTCATATGTTTCCTCATCACTAGGCTTTGATTTACAAGTTTCACTCTCCCAAACTTTAAGATCAAACCCACTATGTTGCGCACTTATTTTTATTTTAATTCTCTGGTCATGGCTTGTACTTTATGAGAGGTGGAAATACGATTATAGTCAGCCCATCATTTCAAATCTTGGTCTTGGGCCTTGCAACACCCCTCGCATTCATTTCAAACAATGCATCTCTTTTCGTTATGAATTTTCTACTCATACGCCATAGACAGTTGATGTTTTCCGAGCCTGGAGTATACCTCTTGTCTCCTCTTATGAACCCTCCTTACGCACTATTTGGGTGATTCCCTGTGATGTTGAAATGGCTCTGGTTGTTAGAGTCGAACCTAACGGCACTCAGACCTTGCTCTTATGCAACGATGCCAGAGAGGATCTCGAGGGTAATGGTTGGCTTGTTTTCCTTGAAAAATTCCAGGGTTTCAACCTACAGACTGCTCAGGAATTCACTCTCTCATTCGATGGATGTAGAGCTAAGGTGGGGGACATTCAACTCAAAGTCATAGAGGACTTTGTAAGCCAAGCAATTGGACTCCCTGCGAGCGGTCAGAGGTGGTTCAAGAATGCTAAGGTAGAAGAGGTTCCTTGGAGTCTTTTCTTTACATCTCAGAATATCAATGGTTGTGACAAAGGTATGTCAGTCTCCTTATTGAAAGCCCGATGGCACGGTCTTCTTATAGTGTTGAAACAATTTGTCACTTGTGAAGGCCATTTTAGTATTGTGTTTCTTTATCATCTACGTCTGCTCATGATTTTCATAGGGTTTCCTTTAAACATGCCTTATTATCTGTGGAGGAGCCTTTACAAAATGGCTAAAAGGTTTAAAAAGAAACTTTTGGATTCGAGTCTTTTCCACCATGGTTTAATAATAATTATGCTTGTACATCAATTAAAGTTCCAAAATGATGATTGAGATTCATTTTTAACCAGAAATGGTTTCATTAACCCCAATGCTGAAGCGGTTGACAAGCCTATGATTGAGGAAACCCTGGTCTATCCTACAACGCCCCCCTCACCTACCTAGGCCTATGTTATGGAAACCCACAGTAAGCCTTTACTTGACCCGAAAGTTGCTAAGAAGGCCCATGAGCAAGCTACACAGCCTAATGACTTTGTCAAAAATTCAAACAAACCTACATGCAAGACGTCTAAAGGCGATGTTGATTTGAGTTTTAAAAATAAGAGAGCTAGAAGGTTAATTTCGAGGAAGCTCGAAAACAAGTCGAACCCTCATGCGAGCTCGATCAAGATGATCGAGATCCATGAGAGTTCGGATTCCAAAATTGATAGATTTCTCGCTGAAGAAGACCCTCTTTCGTTCCAACCACACCTCGATCAGCCTTACAACTTTGTGGACAATCTACTGCCTTGTGTGAAACATAGTGAAGGGTTTCCTGGTATTAAGTTGGGTAATAAATCTACAGTCCATGTTGGAGATGCTCTGGTTCACAATCGTTCTTATTCCTAGGGGACCGTCGCTCAATCGTAGTGTGAGGCTTGCCTATTCTGGATTGATAAATACTACACTGATATACCTATTTTATAGTCACAGATTAAATCTCTCATTGACCAGGTCGGTGCCTTAACAAATGAAAATCATAGGCTCAAGTCTGTCATTCAAAGAAAAGGAAAACATATAAAGACTACAGGGAATGTGATATTAAAAAACATTGAGACTGCAGCAACAAAAATAAATTCTGAGATCATATGATATGATTTGACTTTACAGTTAGAGGATATCTAGGAGTTCATGGTTACCAGGTGATCTGAATCATTTTTGAGGCTTGTTAGCCATATCTATGATACATTTCTGTATAAACAAAAATAAACTTTTTTAGCTTTAGAAGATTTAGTATGATCTAGGTGGTTATATCCCCCTTTTATTTTTTTAATCAATATTTGATCTCAGAAGAGGATATAGTTACCTTTCTAAAGGCTTTATAAACTCATTATTGTTTGTAATCAAGACATCTTGGCCTTGGGCTAATTGTGGACAACTTATACATGAATTTGGACAGAACATATGTTTACATTTATGCTTTAGCTATCTATAAATATTGTTGTTGTCTATGGTTTGTTTATCTTGGTAATTCGATAATTATTGATAGCTTTTGTCTTTGCTAATTATTATGTCTCCAAGATAATTTCTTTCATACAGTCCACAATTTTATGCTTCAGTTATATGAAAATAGTGATTGATCGTTTAATTCAAATGATAAGGTTTATCTTAATCTTGTTGAATGATTAAAAGAAGGTATTACAATTAGATTTATCTTATGTATAACTTCCTGCAGTCATAAATATCATAGTTATTATCTGTATCTTGTCGTGCTATCATTAAAATCCAGTTGTCAATGTACTGTTTGGCATTTATTTCAAACAACGTAAAAGTTTCACAGCAGATTTATCTCGTGGACAGACTGGATGGATGATTCATGATCATACAAATGACGGATGCATGCTGATCAAATCATTAATAGGTTAGTTTGTTCTCTTTGTTTGTTTGTTTACTTTCGAAACTCTTGTATGTGATCTGGTTTTCATTGTCTACATATTCTTCTTCCATAGTATGTTTGATATTTAATCTTACAGATACATAAAGATAAAAGAAAAAACAAAAGAAATAGTTTATTTTGTTTTCTTTATCTATTTTTATCAAAAAGTAATCATCTTTTAAAGATTTTGTGAGTTTATATTAAAACTCGCACTTGTATAACGTGCACATAAACTAGAGAAGCAAATCTGTAGTGTAAATATTCTTAAAAATAGTTATATACATACATGTAAATATATATATTAGTGTTTAGTTATTAGTTAGCTATTTCATTTATTTTGTTTGTTTATTTGTTTCTTTTAGGACTTTAGATCGGCCAATGGAGCCATTAAACCCGTCAGAGTGAGTCATACCAAACGACTTGGGTTAATTAGACAACCCCAAACTAGACTCGCTCTTCCAATTGATGGAGGGTCATTTTTGCTCGTCAACAAATGGCGCTAGAAGGAGGGAATGAACACTATTGATGGCACATGGAGGTTGCAAGACTCCTCCCCCACCTACCCGCTCACCTATAGTAACAAGAAGTCATTCTGATGACAACATTACCTCTCAAATGGCAACCACATCAAATGAAAATCCACATATTACCGTTGAACCAGTAACACCAAACCCCCCAGGGTCCGACGTACAAGAAATTGTTTGTCAATTTCTCTTAAGGACACATGGTGCTTTGGCCCATATCAGACAACCAGGTTGGTCACTGAACCAACCGCTAGATTTTTCTGATATTAGAGAGCAACTTGAAGGCATTGGTCTTACCCTAAATCCTACAGATCCAGATCACATCCCCACTCTTGTAGCCGGAGGATATGGTATCCCACCATCACCACCACCTTCATCTCCCTCCTCTTCGGGAGAAGAGTCATCGGACGAAAGAAATTCTTCATCTCATCCTTCGACACCACCCATACCTATGGCAAATCCAAATAATCCTGCCATACGTTGGCTAGATCAAGATGTTGTGTCTATACCTGGACCCCAGCATCCTTTTCCTAAACATCCAGAGAAATGGCTCCCTAAATTCGATCCAGATTCCAAGCAGATCGCTGAGGATCAAATTAAAAAAATCATGCTAGCCATTAGACTCCGAAGCGTAGAACACAAAGATGTAGTATGTAGACTTTTTCCATACACATTTGAAGGCAATTCCTCTACCTGGTATTTTTCCCAACAACCCCATACCATTGTATATTGGGATAGATTCGAATCTTGTTTCCTTGATAAATTCAGAGACGACAAATCTCTCGAAGTCTTAGTCATGGAACTCTCCAGTTTAAAGATGAACCCCAAGGAAAAATTAAAAGACTTTAATCAAAGGTTTCTAACATTAAAGAATCGAATCCCCACCGATTCAATGCCCACCGAAAATCTTATTGTCGCATACTATACCAAAGCCCTGCACAAGAACATAGCAATATGGGTAAAAATGTCAAAGAAAACAACATTATTGGAAGCCTTTGAGGAGGCAAGCCAAATTGAGAAAGATATTCTAAGCCTAAAAGACAATATCAGTAACGAGGCAAAGATTACCTCGTCTTCCAAAAAGAAAATAGAAATTCTTCCTAGACCTCCCCAAAACAAAACTCAATCAAACAGTTCAGATCTGGAAAGTTTACACAAGGTCGTTCAGAAGTTGTCGAATTAGGTTATAGATTTAAGGAGATCAGTAGAAGAAGCTTATTCCAGCAAAGGGTCTTACAAACCCCCTTTTAGAAAGCCTTTTCCCACAAACTGGCCTAACTCAAATTCTGAAGGCCTAAATCTAGAAAGCCTACAATTTGCTATCTAGACAATTCTGGAAGCATATGATAACTTAGTTCCCCCCGAGATTTTTGAAGACGTGGTTGAACAAGAAATAGTGGAAGAGGACGAATCCTCTCCCAACATCTTTGGGCATTTTTCAGATAGTATCTTTCAAGCCAATTTTGAAGCAGTGCATCCTTACAATACCAGAAGCAAAACAACAAATAAATCCTCTTCTGAAATTAGAACTAATGCACCTCAAAAACAGTCTAAACAAATCAAAACTAAATAGAATTCAACGACTCCAAGTTTAGAATATGATTTGATTGAGGATATCAAAAAACTTAGAGCTAATATTTATGTTTATGAATTATTGAAATTTCCTTTTCTTCTACAAAAGATGCTTCAGAATATTGCAGAAAACAACAAAAACAATAATCTGAACAACAACAAATTTACAGAAAACAGCTCTAAAACACCTCAAAAGGTCTCCATTAAAACGACATTAGAATCCTTTGATAAAAGAGACCTTTCTTTAAAAAGAGTAACAAATGTAGATAGAATAGTTCCAGGGGATGTGACTAAAAACCAACAAACTTCTGTTGTTAATACTCGCAGAAATGTCCCACCCTTTTTGTTGACTTTTGAAATTTTCAATAGGAATGTACATAATTGTATGGTAGATTTTGGTGCATCGTCAAACATAATGCCTTGGTCTATCTGCCAAAAAATCAATGCTGAAGTTTAACCTTCCAGTCTGAAAATTATTTAGCTTGATCGGACTGGTGTTAAGGTAATAGGTGAATTAAAAAATGTACTTATTAGATTATCATATAATCCGAAAATCCACTAGATTATTGACATTATTGTCGTTGGTATCCCTAAAGTATATGGCTTATTTTTAAGTAGGGATTGGTTTGAACAACAACATGGTTACTTTGTGACAGATTGGTCTCATTTGTGGCTGCCAGAGAATGGAAAGCCTAACAGAATCAAGATCAATCGTGAGCATTACCTCAAGATTATGGTAACTGATTTAAATGATCCTAATGAACCATTCAATGCTTCCGCCAATTCACCCGAAATGCAGGGGATGAACACCTTTTTTAGCAACTTCATGGCTGAAACTTCTACCATTACTGACCCAGAATAGCAGTCCGAACTCATGACGTGCACACAGTTGACAGTTCTCTCTAAGGTGTCACATACAGTTGATGAGAATCATATCTGGTCTCTTTACTTTGATGGATCTAAATCTAAAGAAGGAGCCAATGCAGGATGTGTGCTCATTGATCTGGCAGGTAACAAAACTTTGATCGCTTGCCAATTAGAATTTGAATGCACAAACAATACAACTGAATATGAGGCGCTCCTGCAAGGTCTTAGAAAGGCACTAGATTTAAGAGTTCAAAATTTAATGTTTTTCGGTGATTCAGAAATTGTGGTCAGACAGGTAAGAAACTCCATTCATTGCCTATCTCCACACCTGAAAAGTTATCAAGCTGAGGTATGGAATCTAATGAACACATTTTCTACGTTTAACATTAATTCCATTCCAATATTGAATAATTTTGAGGCTGACTTGTTGCCTAATGTCGTTTCTAAAATTTTTTCCGCAGAAAACCTTTCTCCAAACGCGTTTTCTATCAAGTTGTTGTTCAGACCATCTGTCCCAGACAACATCACTAATTGGAGAGTTTTCGACGAAAATCAACAGATCATCAGTTTTCTGCACATGAAAGATACTTTCCAAGGTGCAGTTATCGATGAAGGCACCCATGACAAAGACCTCTGCAATTTTACAATAATATCGGACCCAAGATCTCCTGAAACAACATCAGATCTGGTAAATTCTATCCCAAAATCTGTGGTAAAATTAGAAAAGTTTTATGATTTTCCTGATAAATTAAAGAAATCAGTAAATTATAAAACAAATAGTTCTTCCTTGACCCATGAAAAGGTAAATCTAGGAACTAAAGATAATCCACAATGCATCAATTTGGGAATGGGATGTTCTGAGCAAGAAAAGTTGGCCTTTATTAAATTGTTTAAGGAATTTAAGGATGTCTTTTCTTGGACATATGATGATCTAAAAACCTTCGATCCTAACATCATATGACACATTATTCCCATGAAACCCTAGACTCAACCTTTTCAACAGAAGTTAATAAAGATGCACCCAAAACTTGAACCAATGGTCAAGAAAGAACTAAACAAACTTTTGAATGCTAAGATAATCTTCCTGGTAAGACATACACAGTGGGTCTCTAATCTTGTTCCTGTAAGGAAGAAAAGTGGCGAAATTCGACTATGTGTCGATTTTCGAAATTTAAACTGAGCATCAGATAAAGACAACTACCCTGTTCCTCCCATGGAACAGATTCTCTAGCAGGTATCCAGTTCTAAAAGATTGTCACTATTAGATGGTTTTTCAGGGTATAACCAAGTCCTAACGTATCCCCCAAACTAGTTGAAAACCACTTTCCGTACTCCATGGGGTACCTATGTTTATAGAAAGATGCCCTTTGGCTTATAAATGCCGGGGCCACTTTTAAGAGAGCGATGGATATCGCTTTCCATGGTCTAATCAATCAATTTGTAGTATTCTATCTAGATGATGTCACTATCTTCTCAAAGAATAAAGGAGATCATTTAGCTCATCTAAGATTTGTTCTACAACGATGTTGTAAATACGACATCTCCCTAAATCCCAAAAAATCTATCTTTGCAGTGGAACAAGGCAAGCTACTTGGATTCATTGTATCCAATGAAGGGATGACCATTGACCCTGAAAGGACTCAAGTCATTTCAAAACTTCCACCCCCTTCTTCCAAAAAGTCTATGCAATCTTTCTTAGTTCAGATAAATTTTGTTAGAAGGTTTGTCTCGAGTTTTTCAAAAATGGTCAAGCCATTATAAAACTTAATAAAAAAGGATGTGCAATACCATTGGGGACCTCTAGAAATTCAAGCTTTTGACTCAATAAAAAAGGCCATAGTGGAGACTCCATCCCTAATGAGCCTTGACTTTTTGCGAGATTTCACTCTTTACACGTTTGCCTCTGATTGGTCTTGTGCCGTTGTGCTAACCCAAAAGAATGTTGAAAACAATGAAGTTCCTATTGCCTTTATGAGTTCATCCTTTAAGAGAGCAGAGCTTAATTACCCAGCAGTAGATCAGCAGGCTTACGCTATTTTTAAAGAAGTAAAACATTTTCGATCTTATCTACTAAAATCTAGGACGAAAGTCATTGTCCCTTACCCTGTTGTCAGAAATTTGTTAGTACAAAAAGAACTGGGTGAGAAAAGGGCAAACTAGGTCACATCCTTACAAGAATATGACCTTGAGATCACTCTAGCACAAATTGTTAGAGACCAAGGTTTATGTAAATTAGTTGTTGATTCAGTTATAGAACAACATAATCAAACTGATATTTTATTTGAAGATCAGCATAATCAAAATCAAATCTGCTATCTGCTATGTACAAAATATTACAAGTCCTTGGTACGATGACATCAAGTTTTATCTAATACATGGATCATCTCCCAGTCACCTTGATCCAAAAAAGAGGAGAGCATTGAGATTAAAATATGCACCTTTCCAGCTAGTGAATGGTATTTTGTTTCACCAAAATTTTGATGGAATACTTATGCGTTGTCTAGAAAGAGATGAAGAAGATAAAGTTTTATCAGAATTACATGCAGGGGAAGCTGGTGGGCATTTCGGCGGAGACACCACTGCCCACAAATTATTACGAGAAGGGTATTACTGGCCCACCCTTTTCAAAGATGCCCATACGTTATGACACAAGTGTGTAATCTGTCAAAAATCTTTTGTATGAGTACAGAAGTCAGCATTCCTACTGCAACTTGTCTCAGTGGATTTCCCTTTTCAGCAATGGGGCCTTGACATTATAGGCCCAATTAACCCCACCTCCTCGTAGCAGCATAAATACATCATTACAACAACATACTATTTCACCAGATGGTCTGAGGCTGCACCATTAAAAGTGGTAAACACCAGTCAAGTAATATCCTTCCTTAATTCAAACATTATCCCTCATTTCGGTATTCCTGAATGTCTAATGTTCGATAATGCTTCCTATTTTTTCTCTCTCGAAATGAGTGCTTTGGTTTTAGAAAAAGGAATAAAACTAAAGTATTCTGCCAGCTATTACTCCCAAGGAAATGGTTTAGCAGAATCAAACAATAAAAAACTGATCAAGATCATCAAGAGAACGGTCTCCGAAAACCACAAAAATTGGCATAATGCACTATTCAATGCCATCTGGGCTGATAGGGTAACTCCAAAAATTGCTTTTGGTAATTTACCCTTTTTTCTCGTTTACGGTAGGGAAGCAATTCTTGCACCGCATGTTCTTCTTCCATATCTGTAGTTATCACAGAAGGTTTAGGAAGAAGACTGTCCTCCTTTGGAGAGTCAGATTAATGCTTTGCTGAAGTTAGAAGAAGTAAGGGCTCAAGAAAAACAAAAACTGGATCAACATCAACTTATTGTCAAAAGCTGGTTCGATTCCAATTCTGCCTCAGACGGGAATTTTGAGGTAGGTGATCTTGTCCTTAAGTGGGAAAAACCTCATGAGGGGAAAGGTGAACATACTAAGTTCCAAAACCTGTGGTTGGGACTGTTCCTAATAGTTGAAAAACTAGGTCCCAGTTCTTTCCACCTCCAAGATTTAGAGGGACATCCAGACACCTTCTCGGTGAATGTCCAATCTCTCAAAAGGTATTTTACCTAACTATTTTCTGATACACCTTTTGTACAGATTTTTCTATTTTGATTTCTTTGCTTTCCGTTTTCTTTTCTGGTTTGTTTTTTATTTTCATTTTGCTTATTGGCCTATTTGAGTCAAACATGCCTGTATTATAGTCTAGTTCAGAAGAAGAGAACAAAATGCTTCATCTCAAAATAACTGTCAAAGGCTGTCAGAGCATCAATTGTTGTCTTTCTTTGAAAATGTAGGGTAGTTAAAGATGATATTTTGTTTGAGAGTTGATTTCTCAGTTTCAATTTGCACTTGAAAGTATTCGCGATTATCTTTAAAAAAGCTCTTTACCTTGTCCCTGCTCTTTAAGAAAGCAACTCAACGATGTCTCCCTGTCCTCGAAAATTAGTTTTATTAATGAACTATTTTCAGATCTTGATGAAGGTTAGCTAGAAAAATTTAAAGTCCTGGGAAATATTAAGTTGTTTTAAAAAACTGGAATTTTCAGCGTCACCCCGCTCTTTTGAATATCTTTAAAACTATATCAGAATGTGAATAATTTCTCAGAGAGTTGTGGGAAGTGTTTGTAAACATGTCGGGACACTGAACAGGTCTGTTGGCAATGGGTAAATGCATGCATGATGCCAAGACAACTTCGTCAGGGTACTGAACACGCCCGCTGGCAGGGAAGCGATGTCAGGTAAAAGAAAATTCTCAAGTATAAATCTTGTTTTGGCCATAAGCGTCCTTCATTCTGATTTGAAATTTATTGCACATGATACAGACGTCAGAGGGGGTTAATTGACATACCTGTCGAGGCTATGGATGCCTACTGGTAGCAGTGGCCCTGTCAACAGCATTAGAGACATTAACTTAAATGCTGTGGCTTTCTTTTGTGAAGTTTGTCACTAGATTTCGTTCTTTTTAACGAAATATATCTTAAACTGGACTGCGTCATGATTATTAAAGATGTTCAAATAACCTTTCAGTTGTTCTTTGATTTGAAATCTTTCAGATTTCTCCAACCTGAACTTGTCTGTATTATAGCGATAACTACTTCTCCCATCATGTCACCATTGTTGGCAGCCCAACATATTTTTAACTTTTTATATCAATTAAATGATCTATGTAGCTGCCTAACTGGGGTCATACATTTTTTTTTGTTCTTCATAAGCAATTTTCGAAATGACAATTGTAAGTTTTCGGTTTTCCCTATTGTTTATGTTTTCATGCTTCGTTCATGACTGAAAGCATGAAAACAAAGCATTAAAACTTACGACTGTGTTACCATTCTATTTGAACAAATTATGAAAGGCAAAATGTCTCTATAGTTTATTAATGAAGCCTTGTTCCTTGCTATGAAGACTATTCTCTTTGTTTCGATTCCTTGAATGTCAAGCATGTTTATGGATTGTTAATTATATCAACAAAGGACCTTTTGATTTGAGCATTGATATGGTTTCTTTTGTGGTTCTTGGTTATATGTTTCCTCATCACTAGGCTTTGATTTACAAGTTTCACTCTCCAAAACTTTATGATCAAACCCACTATGTTGCGCACTTATTTTTATTTTAATGCTCTGGTCATGGCTTGTACTTTATGAGAGGTGGCAATACGATTACAGTCAACCGATCATTTCAAAGCTTGGTCTTGGGAATTGCAACACCCCTCTCATTCATTTCAAACAATGCCTATCTTTTCCTTATGAATTTTCTGCTCATACGCCACAGACTATTAATGTTTTTCGAGCCCGGAGTATACCTCTTGTCTCCTCTTATGAACCCTCCTTACGCACCGTTTGGGTGATTCCCTGTGATGTTGAAATGGCTCTGGTTGTTAGAGTCAAACCTAACGGCACCCAGACCTTGCTCTTATGTGACGATTCCAAAGAGGATCTCGAGGGTAATGGTTGGCTCGTTTTCCTTGAAAAATTACAGGGTTTCAACCTATAGACTGCTTAGGAATTTGATCTCTCATTCGACGGATGTAGAGTTAAGGTGGGGGACATTCAACTTGAAGTCACAGAGGACTTTTTAAGCCAAGCAACAGGACTCCCTGCGAGCGGTTAGAGGTGGTTCAAGAATGCTAAGGTAGAAGAGGTTCCTTATAGTCTTTTCTTTACATCTCGGAAGATCAATGGCCGTGACAAAGGTATGCCAGTCTCCTTACTAAAATCCCGATGGCACGGTCTTCTTGTAGTGTTGAAACAGTTTGTCACTTGTGAAGGTCATTTTGGTCTTATGTTTCTTTATCATTTGCGTTTGCTCATGATTTTCACAGGGTTTCCTTTAAACATGCCTTATTATCTGTGGAGGAGCCTTTACAAAATGGCTAAAAGGTTTAAAAAGCAATGTTTGGATTCGAGTCTTTTCCACCATGGTTTAATAAGAATTATCCTTGTACATCAATTAAAGTTGCAGAATGATGATTGGGATTCATTTTTAACCAGAAATGGTTTCATTAACCCCAATGCTAAAGCGGTTGACAAGCCTGTGATTGAGGAAACCCTGGTCTATCCTACAATGCCCCCCTCACCTACCTAGGCCTATGTTACGACCACCCACAGTAAACCTTTACCCGACCCGAAATATGCTGAGCAAGCCCATGAGAAAGCTACACATCCTAATGACTTTGTCAAAAATTCAAACAAACCTACAGGCAAGACATCTAAAGGCGATGTTGATTTGAGTTTTAAAAATAAGAGAGCTGGAAGGTTAATTTCGAGGAAGCTCTGAAATAAGTCAAACCCTCATGTGAGCTCGATCAAGATGATCGAGATCCATGAGAGTTGGGATTCCGAAATTGATAGATTTATCACTGAGGAATACCCTCTTTCGTTCCAACCACACCTCGATTAGCCTTACAACTTCGTGGACAATCTACCGCCTTGTCTGAAACATAGTGAAGGGTTTCCTGGTATTAAGTTGGGTAATTAATCTACAGTCCATGTTGGAGATGCTCCGGTTCACAATCGTGGTTATTCCCAGGGGACCGTCGCTCAGTTGCAGTGTGAGGCTTGCCTATTCTAGATTGATAAATACTACACTGATATACATATTTTACAGTCACAGATTAAATCTCTCACTAACCAGGTCGGTGCCTTAACAAATGAAAATCATAGGCTCGAGTCTATCATTCAAAGAAAAGGAAAATGTATGAAGACTACAAGGAATTTGATATTAAAAAACGTTGAGACTGCAACAACAATAATAAATTCTGAGATCATCTGATATGATTTGATTTTACAGTTAGAGGATATCTAGGAGTTCATGGTTACCAGGTGATCTGAAGCATTTTTAGGCTTGTTAACCATATCTATGATACATTTCTGTATAAACAGAAATAAACTTTTTTAGCTTTAGAAGATTTAGTATGATCTAGGTGGTTATATCCCCCTTTTATTTTTGTAATCAATATTTGATCTCAGAAGAGGATACAGTTACCTTTCTAAAGGCTTTATAAACTCATTATTTTTTGTAATCAAGACATCCTGGCTTGGGGTTAATTGTGGACAGCTTATACATGAATTTGGATAGAACATATGTTTACATTTCTGCTTTAGCTATCTGTAAATATTGTTGTTGTTTATGGTTTGTTTATCTTGGTAATTCGATAATTATTGATAGCTTTTGTCTTCGCTAATTATCATGTCGCCAAGATAATTTCTTTCATACAGTCCACAATTTTATGCTTCTGTTATATGAAAATAGTGATTGATCGTTCAATTCAAATGATAAGGTTTATCTTAATCCTGTTGAATGATTAAAAGCAGGTGTTACAATTAGATTTATCTTATGTATAATTGCATGCAGTCATAAATATCACAGTTATTATCTGTATCTTGTCATGTTATCATTAAAATCCAGCAGTCAATGTACTGTTTGGCATTTATTTCAAACAACGTAAAAGTTTCACAGCAGATTTATCTTGTGGATAGACTGGATGGATGATTCATGATCATACAAATGACGAATGCATGCTGATCAAATCATTAATAGGTTAGTTTGTTCTCTTTGTTTGTTTGTTTACTTTCGAAACTCTTGTATGTGATCTGGTTTTTACTGTCTACATATTCTTCTTCCATAGTATGTTTGATATTTAATATTACAGATACATAATGATAGAAGAAAAAGAAAAAGAAATAGTTTATTTTGTTTTCTTTATCTATTTTGATCAAAAAGCAATAATCTCTTAAAGATTTTGTGAGTTTAGATTAAAACTCGCACTTGTATAACATGCACATAAACTAGAGAAGCGAATCTGTAGTGTAAATATTCTTAAAAATAGTTATATACATACATGTAAATATATATATATATTAGTGTTTAGTTATTAGTTAGCTATTTCATTTCTTTTGTTTGTTTATTTGTTTCTTTTAGGACTTTAGATCGGCCAACGGAGCCATTAAACCCGTCAGAGTGAGTCATACCAAACAACTTGGGTTAATTAGACAACCTCGGATTGGACTCGCTCTTCCAATTGACGGATGGTCATTTTCGCTCGTCAACAGTGTCTTATGTCTGATAAGGAGCGCCAAATGTGGTGCATATGTATTTGTTAATAACACTCCTTACTTTTTCACATTTTTTTTGGCAAATAGAAACTATTTTTAGTTTTTGATAACTACAAATTAGTTATATATGTTTGTGTTTTATATTTTAAATTTATTTTATCAATATATATGTTCCTGAAAATTATTTTATTTGGATTAGATACATCAACAACGTCGATCGCAGTAGCAACAATAACAACCAGAAGAAAAACAATTTAACTCACAATCTACATATGCAAACCTCCATAGTTAAATTTTGTAGAGGAAAAAACATAGGTCACTCTTTGGTGCCTCTCATAATTTAGCACATGGACTCGATCCTCTACCACTTCCTTAGCTCTCTGCCTCGCATGTCCTCCTCTGTGGGCTGCTTGACTTTCTCCAATATACTGTCATCGTCATTCCTATAGCCATAATATGAACTGGCATCGATTCACTTGTAGATCGCATACCTACACCTCCTTTTCTTTTCCTTGAGGGGGTTTATAGAATAAATCTTTGAGGATGGGGAACAATTTAGTAGCCCCAAAGTATCTGTAACCAGGGCCCTTGCCTATGGCACTGAGCACATCAACTTCATTACCTTCCAAGTCTATCATCTTGGCCCCTACTTGTTGAGATTTGGGTACCTTGGAAAGTGGTCCCCTTGTGTTTATGAACTTCTAAGCACACGTGGGAAGTAATTTGTACCTTGTACTATGTACTTTATGTCTAATTTCACTTTGAATTAGGATATTTAAGTCAAAAGTGAAATTTGGTCATTTTAGCCTAAAATGACAATTAATTCACTTTGTGGGTGAATTAGGAGACATAAAGTGAAACTATGGAAACTTAAGTAAAGTGGGTTTTGAGTTGAGATTTACTTGAGATGATCTCAACCATTGACTTGGGATGAGATGAGATGATCTCATCCACCCACTTTTTAGGTTTCTTCATGCATCCTTAAGGAGGGCACATAGGGCAAAGGAGAGCTCAATTGTTCACTTGTTCACCTTGAGAGTTTGGTGAGCAGTAGAGAGGTGATAATTCAGAGGAGAGATTAGCAAGCTAGGGAACACATGTTCATGGAGGGCGCAAGGAAGGTTTGAGACTCATTTATTTGTTGTGAGTGTATTTGCTAGGAGGGTGCACTTGAGGAGGAGGGTGCGTGTCTACCTAGTAGCATATTGTGTGGAGATTTCTTGTTTATGATTTGTTGGTTTTGGAGAGGGAAAACAAAGGGAAGTTTTCATGCAAGGGTTCCTCAATCAACAAAGAGACAAAGAAAGGGGGCAAGGGTCTTTAGAAACAATCAAGGAAGGAGGGGGCACACTCTTCTAGGGGTGAAAATCCCAAGGAACCATTGCAGAGCTTGTGTTGAGCTTGCAGAGTATCAGGTTCCTTTGTATTTATCTTCCTTGTTGTATTACATGATTAAAGCACACTATATATCTACATTCATCTCAAACTAGTTTTCCCCGGGAGGGGGGGGTGGTTTATCCAGGGTCATGTTGACCAAAAATAGCTGTGTTCATTTCATGTATGTTAGAGTTTAGAACAACATTTATTTCAGCACTAATAGATCTCTAGGTGTGTTATATAGCTTATGGTATGCATGTTCAAACCTTTGGTGACAAAACTACATGCTAGAGCACCCATTTGGCCTATGTAACCGTAACAAATCAATGAAGAAGTTACTGAGCAGTTTGTTGTCCTAAAACAACAACAAACCATTTTTATATAGTTGAAACTTAGAGCCAAATTGAGGTCAAAGATAGACCTAGTCGTCAACTTGATAAGACCTGGAAAATCTTACTTGAATTTCTCCAATATATTGTGATCGTCATTCCTATAGAAATAATATGAAATGGAACCAATTCTCTTGTATATCACATACCTACAGCTCCTCTTATTTTACTTGAGGGGGTTTATCGAATAACTCTTTGAGGATGGGGAGTAATTTCATAGCCCCAAAGCATCTGTAACCAGGGCCCTTTCCTGTGGCACTAAGCACATCAACTTCATTCCCTTCCAAGTCTATCATCTTAGCCCCTACTTTGGCATAATTAGGATTGCCAAGCTGTGCAATTGGAGCTTGACATTTCCCTGTTATTCTATTCAACAAGAAATGACCCTGGTATATGTATTAATTACAAAACTGTGTCAGCCTTAGAATTGACGTAAGCTCCATATTATATATTTAATAGAAATTAAGAAGCACATTTGGAAAAAAAACAGATAATCCATAAGCTTTGTTAGCATGTCTTATTGCTAAATATTAGGCATTGCTTTGGCCTTAGCCTACTCCTCCATGAGATCCTCACCCGTGTACTTACTAAGAAGTTCATCATGTTTCTTCTTCTCCACAACCATGCACTTGATTGCTTTCTCATCCATAAGGGGAACATGGGAAGCAAACTCTTGCTCTCTCCATTGTTGGTTTCCCTTGTCCTGCTCTCTCACTTCTTCTGCCACATCATTATCTTCCTTGAATAAGATCAAATTAATGGAAATGAATTTCTCGCTCTTGATCGTCAATCTAGCCTTCCTCTAGAGAGACTTGATCCTCTGCCACTCCCTCAATGCTCTCATTCATGGGTTGCTCGAATTTCTCCAAGATATTGTTTTCATCATCATTGTCACCATAATAATTGGTATCAATTCACTTGTATATCATATACATAGAACTCCTCTTCTTCACCTCATGGGGCTTATCGAATATCTCTTTGATGTCGGGGAGGAATTTCTCAGCCGCACTAGTACAATTGGTTGTTAGAAGATTGTAACATGCCATCTTCCAACAACCAATTGTACAAGTGCAACTAAGAAATTCCTCCATGATTTCAAAGATATATTTGATAATGCCCTCGAGGTGAAGAAGAGGATTTCTATTTATGAGATCTACAAGTGAATTGATGATAGTTATTATGGAGACAATGGTGACGAGAACGGTATCTGGGAGAAAGTCGAGCGGCCTACGAAGGAGGAGATGTAGGCCAAAATGCTAAGGGAGTGGCAGAGGATCGAGTCTATCTAAAGGTAGGCTAGGTTGATGATCAAGAGCAGTGATTTCATTTCCATTAAACCATTCCTATTTTTGGAAGATGAGGCTATGGAAAAATAAATGGGAGAGAAGGACAAGGGAAACCAACAGTAGAGAGAGTGAGAGTTTGTTTCCCATGTGCCCCTTTTGGATGAGAAAGTGATTGAGCGCATGGTTGTGGAGAAGAAGAAACACGATGAACTTCTTAGTAAGTACATGGGTGAGGATCTCATGAAGGAGTAGGCTGAGGCCAAGGCGATGCTTAATATTTAGCGATAAGACATGCTAACAAAGCTTATGGATCATTGGTTGTTTTTCCAAATGTGCTTCTTAAATTCTATTAAATATACAATATGGAGCTTAGGTCAATCTTGAGGCTGACATGGTGTTATAACTAATACATCCACCAATGTCCTTTCTTGATGAATAGAGAGAAGGGGCACTGGGAAGCTCTGACCTTAGAGCTTGGCAGTCCTAATTATGCCAAATTAGGGTCCAAGATGATGGACTTGGAAGGGAATGAAGTTAATGTGCCCGATGCCACAGGAAAGGGCCCCAGTTACAGATACTTCGAGGCTACAAAATTCCTCACCATCCCCAAAGAGTTATTCGATAATCCCCCTTGAGGCAAAGAAGAGGAGGTGTAGTCATGTGATTTACAAGTGGATTGATGTAAATTCATATTATGGCTACATGAATGATGAGGACAATATCTTGGAGAGAGTAGACCAGCCCGTAGAGGATGAAATACAAGGAAGAGCATTGAGGAAGTGGTAGAGGATCAAGTCCATGTGCTAAATTAAGAGTGGCATCGAAGAGTAACCTATGTTTTTTCCTCTGCAATGCAAAACCTCAGCAAAAAATTAATTGTGGAAGTTTTCATATGTACTTTGTTAATTAAATTGTTTCTCAATGCATTTTTACATAACAACCGCTATGGTGCCATTTCAATCACACGGGTGCGCTATAAAGAGTATAAAACACACGTATATTTTGTTTTTCAAATCATGGTGATGTTGTTGTTGTTTGATTTATAAGATGTATAATAAGTACGCTAATGATTTCTTCGTTTTTAAATTAAATTTAAGATATATCATTCATTAGAATTTAGAGTTGCCATATGATGTTTAACTTTATTTTTATGAAATCGTTTACTTTATATTGTAATTGTGAAAACTTAAACTATTAATGCCATATAATGTTAAATTCACCTTCAAGGTGAATTGTTTAATTTCCAGCAAGATACAATATGTTGATTAAACATGTTTACAAAGAAAAAATAATTTTATGAAATGTTATTTTCTCATTTATTTTATTGATAACATTATAATAATTGTCCATAATTACATTTATAATTGTTATATTTATGAGTAGTGATGGTACAAATATATTTCACATTGAGATGTTCTTTTTTTTTCAATTATTATATTGGGATGAATTATGCCAGTGTCATATTAGACTATAAAATGCACCTCACTTTATATTTATAATAATTTTTTGTAATAAAGGTGTTAATAGAATCAATATGTTTTTTTTAGTTTGTAGGAGAAAATGCCAATTTTTTAAAAATGATTGTGTTAAAATTTTATTGCAAAAACATAGACATGTATTTTTAAATTATGATACATGTTTTTTTTTTTAAATAAAAAAGGGGAGGATCCTGCTATAATATATTATCAAAAATCTGTATCAGAATGTACATGGTCAAGAGTCTGAGTCATCCAAAATGCTGCCGGAAGCCGGAAACCAGCATAGATACATGGCAAAAACAGCTATAATCTATTGGCACCTGTCCTGCCCGGAGAAAACCAGGACAGGTGCCTAAAGTCTAAGGGAGCATAAAACAGTAACATAAAGCTAAAAACCATAAAACATGAAAATCCTATGTGATTGGTGACCTGTCATCTTCATTGGTCTTCCACGTGGAGCCGGCCGGGATGGCGTAAGACTGCGCACAGAGTGGACACTTGCGCTAAGCTGGAGCGCCATAGTAGGCATCGAGAAGCACGTCCAGGCGTTGGCCCATGATGAGTGCACGATGCTCCAGGTCAGCCATGTGGCCACGGAGCTCAAACACCAAGGACAGGTGCTCCTCGCGGAGGAGAAAGCCATGCAAGTCACCACCCTCGTCGGGCATTCTGTGCTTCTCGTCATCCTGCCCACCGCTCCTTACTTCCATTTTCTTCTCGTCATCCTACGCACCTCCAGCATCAGATGTAGCCTCCATGTCCTGCCAAGGAACCTCTTCCACAATGCAACCAGGAAAGTCGGCGTCCATCGTCAAATTGTGATTGCCATCCCCACTGCCAGACCTCCCTCTGTCGCTCGGCACAACCATTGTCGCCAGGTCCTCCAACGTCAGGTCCTCCTCTACAATGCAGGCTGGATACAATTGCTCAGTGCTATCCTCCAATTTGACGGTGTCCAGACTGCTACGACCAATTTCCTTCTCGGCGATGGTGGAGAGCAAATCCTTCTCCTCGACTCGTGCCTTTTGTTTCAGTAGAGAAGTAGCCATGACCAGAGCACGTTCGAGTTTCTCTCTGCGTTGTCGCTGCTCCTTACGGGCTTACCAAGCCGAGCCATGGCAGGGCATACCACGTTTCCTCGGCATGTTGTAGAGTGCTCTCCCAAAGATACACACAGGCGGAAGCCAATTGAGAACGCAGGCACCAACAGTAATTCTCCACAGGAGGATGGTGTACCAGGGTGCAAGGAGCACGGAGCTACACCAGTGCCTCCAAACGCAGAGCAGAACCGAGGGCAGAGCCAAAAAACCAATAATCCGACCGCAAATCCCCATGACCGCCTTTAACATTGCACTCGCCAAGTTCGTAAATGCTCGCTCGCTCGAGGAGTCCTCCCATCACAGAGCTGTTATGGCTATCTTGCATTTGTAATGCGGGTGTTAAGTGGATGGCCTCCAACATTTAAAACCTGACTTAATGCTAGGCCAGATGGCACGCTTTCTCCACCTGTCACCCCATACGGGGAAATTATGATACATGTTACACAAAGGATATTAAAATAATAGGAAACCATAACATTTTTATAAAAAAATTATATATATTTGGAATTAATAAAAATATATCTATAAATGCATGCAATTAATCAAGTAATAACATTTATATAAAAATATGTATTTTGAATCCATAGAAATAGATCTATAGATGCATGCAATTTCATCAAAGATGATTCTGTGCAAACTATTTAAAAATATTGTAAAAATGAAACACAGTGACAAATGATTTGGAAATGATGAATTTAATTAATTGGTTTATGTAGTCCCAACCACCACCGTGTTTTTTAAGACAAATAAAATTTGGCATAAAGTCATTATATAACATGGACATGTGATACTTTCCCTCCCAAAAAATTTAATTTTACATAATGTCCATGCATTCTATGACATTAGCATTCTATTTAAATTCTACAATTACTAATATTCATTCTCCTATTTTTTGTAATCATGTAATCAAAATCATGTTATTAATACATATGTCTTATAAAATAACTAATATACAACTATCATTTGTCCTCCACAATTAATCCTAATAGATCCTTAAATAAGTGATACTTTCCATATTCCCTTTGTGATCCTATTTGATATTATACGTCCCTTTGCATCGTGAATAATCCATATTTAAGCATCAAATTTAAGGGAAAAGACATTATTTTTCACATGTGGGATATATTAGGCCTTAATACAATCCCTAGTGTGTAAGGCTTATAATGATTAAGGTTGATTATTAATATATACAAATATAAAAAATATTAAGCAAACTCAATAAATAAAATAAACAAAAGTCCATGTGTAGAAGTTATAGGAAGATTAGTCCCCATCTTTGACGTAATGATTGTAACATGCAACCAACTATTTTATAAAATTAATGTCAAATTAAGCGACACATTTGCATTATTTCCATTGAAAATCCAAAAACACAAGTACTCAATCATTTTTTTCTTACGTCCCAAGGGGACGTCTAAAGGTATACCCAATGTAAGTCATTTTTTATGAGCCGTTGGTGGTCTATGAAAGTTATATTTTATTAGCAACTCGTTGCCAGGAGACAAACTATGTATTTCATGCACACCAACAAATTTGGATGCCTTCCTTTTCATAAAGAACTCTTTGTCATTGAAGTGTTCCTCAAAGGAATAATTTGCACTAAATAATGAGGCCCTACAACTATTTATGAACCTTGTAATGTTCCCTTAAGTTCATGAGCAATCGTCGACATATAACATGTTTTTCCTGTTAAATATTCTAGAAGCATAACCATTTGTGCACATACTATGCATGTAAATGCTATGTTTGTATTTGAAAATATTCAAGTAATCAGACTAACTATAAATAGGACTACAAAAATGGCATAAGTGCCACTAATTGTTTGGGAGGAATAGATACATGTGAAAGGATAAACAACCCAAGATTTTCATCATGTATTTTAGACTTGGAAATCATATAAGTATTACAACAAAAAGAGAATTCAGTTACAACATCAGGCACAAGCATGGACGACGATCAAGCACCATACAAAGCTTAGTTGTAACTAGTTTGGTATTTACTTTGTATATGGATAGAAAGAGGGAATTCATCGTTACCTTCCAACAAATGAACAAACTTTGGTGTGTACTTGGACATTTTTTCTCTTATCTCATACACTTTTTTTTATCTCTTAGTAATGATGTTTTGAGTATTATTGATATAATACTTTGGCTCAATATAAGAATTCTATGTTGACTCAATAGAAGGAGACGAGTTGGCTAATTTAGGAGGAAACATTGTTGATATTGCTTCCAAATTTTCAAAAAAGGAACACATGGAAGTGTTCCTACATGTATTTTCTATATAACCTATTGGTTTATTGATCATAGTGAGAGGTATTATACCATCAACTTTGGGTAGTCGATCATTAATATAATGAGACAATGTGACATGTCGAGGGTTCTTCTTCAACCATTTACATTTTTAACAACCACATACCAATGGTGTGTCATAAATGAGATCCAATTCACAGTGTAATATTGTCGACCCAAGTTTCAGGTTACTATAAGATGACATTTTACAATTGGCAGGGTAAAGCATATGTCCATTTTCATCAAAAATTTTCTTGTGGTATCTTTCTCTTGATAAGAGCTTGTGATATTTTTGCACTGGTGGAATATGTTGCTCATCCGAACTCAATCCTAATTTAAGATCCTACAAAAATTCAATGAACAATTATTCAAATGTATGTGCATAAATGACATAAATTCAATTAGATAAACGAATTATAAATGAAATCTAGACTTACTTCAAACAGTGTGGGAGAAGGTGATAAACTTGCAACAATATGGAATGAGTTGGAATCTAAAGTATTGGCCATTTGATATTATAACATTATTTTCTCTACATTTGACCCAAAACCATCATCAATACATGCATGAATCCTATATTAAAATGTGTCGGTGCATTTATTGATTTATAATGCACCGGTGCATTTAAATATTTAGAATGCACCAGTGTGACAAACTATGAAAGACATTAAACCATCACATATGTTAAAACCTTCGCAAACCAAAACATCTGTAAATTTTAATAACAGAGGTTTGCATTTCCATTCTATCGATAAAATTGGTATCGGTGCATTTTTTACTATGTACGCACCAGAGCGCATATTAGGTGAGGTGCACCAATTTGACGAAAAATTTAATTTTTAAAATATATAGTTTAATAAGTGTTTTTACATACCGATTGAAAAAACACAACAAAAAAAGAGAGGGAATTTCATTTTTCAAAATGTATTTACTTGTAAATGAAAACACTATTCATTAGCTCATTTTTTTGGCAGAATTTAGAGGGAAGATTTGTGGAAGAGAGATTTACTACAAAAGACTTTAGAGTGGCTGGATATTTTTGAAGAGCCAAAATTGCAAGGGATTTGTAGGGCACATACAAATCTGCAAAGAAGAAATTTCAGGTATGTGATTTCATTCTATTGATCATTTCATTCTTTCCCTATTTCATTCAAACTATTTTAAATGCATGTTAAAAAATATATAAAGGTTTCATAGTTACCTTCAAAATTGGAAATTGTAGCTTTCTTGTTGTTTTTTTTTGTTCCCCTCTTTTTTTAAGCAATAGATTTTTATAGGGTTTATTTTTATAAGCAATAGTTTTTTTTAGGGTTTATTTTTTTAAGTAATAGATTTTAATAGGGTTTATTTAGTTGCATATGGGGAATTTGGTATCGGTTGCAATGGTACCACTCATTGCATTGGATCCCAAACCCTGTCAACCCTGTCGTTGTCAACGATTTTTTTTAAAAACTTTTCTGTGGTACATGCTGTGCACTGTATAAGAAAAAGCCCTGGTGCACACTGTATAGGAAAATTGCCCTAGTGTTCATTGTATAGACAAGCGTACTGGGGCACATATATCTGTGTAAAGCACCAATTGGTCAAAAACATAAATTGTATTCATTTTGTATCATATGCGTATGGGTTAGTGGTGTGCAATGACTAATAGTACATGTCGGTGTGAGTATATGCTTGACGCCCCAGTGCATTTTTTTTAATGAAGAACACCAAAATACTAGATTGTATAAAAAAATTATAATTTCTATTTCTGACGATTCTTGTTATTTTTTTACACAATATGGAGGATACAAGTTCAAATAAAACATCTTATTGCAGCAAGCGCGATGGTAGCTCATTCCAAGAAGAGAGGAAAGAAAGTTCTTTGAGTTTTATTAAAAAGTTAATATATAATTTGAAATAATTGTAAGATTAAATGTGTGATATGTATTGGTTAATGGGTGTTATGCAGAGAAAAAAGTTAAAGAAACTTAATAATATTGTTCACAATTTGAGTGCAAAAGAGCATAAGTGCTTTATGGAAATGTTGCAAAGAGAGGAATCATGTGGATCGAAAGGTAATAAATATTAAGTTTTTCTTTGACTTTTACTAAAAATGAATTTCTTAACATTAATCACTAACAACTTTTAAACACTCAATTTCACTTTTTTTTAATGTTATGTAGCGACCGATAGGGAGGGAATGGAATCTTGTCCTGAGAGAATTTTTTTGTTTGTTAAGGATCTAAATGATGATGATGGCTTGGTCATTAGTTCATCTAGAGTGGTGCTTGAAGTTAATGAGATGAGAAAAATATTTTACAGAGTTTTAAGGGATATAGTGGAAAGAACATATAGACGCCATTTCCACTTACAATACAAAAATCAATCCACTGACTCCAAGAATCAGGTTATACATATACTACAAGAAGCATTTTTAGAGCCATGGTTAATGAAAACTGTTAGACTGGAAATAGAAAAAACTTACAATAACAAAAAAGAGTCATATAAAAAGTATTATTACTAAACATGTTTTTCTATAATATGTTCCAATAATTACCAAATTAATTTATTTTGCTATATTTACTTTCATGTCCATTTAAGAAAAAATTATTGTGCTTTTTTCATTTTTCAAGAAGATTATGAATATTCTGAGCGACAAATGAGGGGAAATCCAATAAATGTTGATAGGGATGTCCAAAAGAGTGCACAAGGAGATGGTAAAAGAAAAGAACCTAATTGCATCATAGGAGGATGCATCCCAACAAAAACGTGCATCAGAGGTATGTGATCATTCATTTATTCTTTTATGTACATCAAATTCATTTATCATATTAAATACTATTTTTCAATTGTTTTGTTGCAAAAAAAAAAAAATGGAACCCAATCACCACATAAGACGGGACGACACAGAAAAAAGGGTTCATCGCAAAGTTTGTGAGTACTTACGATTTCAATGTTACTTAGATTTTCATATTTGTTGTGATGTTTGTATTTGAATAATTAATTTACATTGATCCATGGATGTCTACTAATAGGTGCTAACATACAAAGAAGAGCCAACCAAACAATTGATCAACATTGTGTTAACTAAGGGTTGTGATTATATGTTGAAGTGTCAAGGTTTAATTGAATAATTTGTAAGTAGATATGCTATTTAACTTCCCTTGTTTTATAATTAATTGAACAATAAGAAACATTTATATTAATTATATCAACTATGCTTTGTCATGGTGTATTAAATATAAAAGAAACAAAGTATGGAGAGGATCCAACATAAATTTTTGTGATAATTGACATGAGGCAAGGATTTGAAATGATGTGTATGGTTTATGAATCAATCACTACTATGGTACGCTTTTTTATTTATGCAATCATGTATATTTTACTATATTAGGAAAGTAGATTTACTTATTACACTTTATTTCTATGTTTGTAGATGGAACAAGAGCAGTTGGAACATCAACGAGAAGTCAAACAAGAAAACTTACGTTTAGATAATCAGAGTACAATATCACCTACAACTGATCAAGACATGGGGGATGCACACAACTCGAGCAATGACAACAATTCAAGTGATGAATGACAATCAATATAATTGAACGTTATTGCAAGTTATATGCAGTTTTGTAATATTGGTCTGTAAAAATCAGGGATATTTTTGCTTAATGTAGTGGACATAATGTCCCAATCGCATGCGGACATGTTACCAATAACTATAACAATTACATATTGGTTCCATTTTGATTATTGTGGACCTTTACATTGTCCCATTCTGTATGACCATGGGTCTCTTATTCATATATAATAAAATGGGTTTGTTATTTTATTCCATTGTCAAATGTTGTAAAATGTTGCATTGTTGATTAATTAAAATGTGAATAATTTACATTGTTGCAAATAATTGATTAATTAATATGTGAAGGACTTACATTGTTGCAAATAATAAAGGTGTAATCTCTTGGATAAGGCATTAATGTTTTCATTATATCAAAATGAAATAACAAAAATATAAAAAACAACATGATTATAAAAAATATTTGTAAAAAATAATTAATTAAAATATATACATATCGATGCATTCTTATTATGAATTCACAAAATGGTGCCTAAAATAATATAAGCATTGGTGCTTTTTAAGGGGTTATACACATCAGTTCATATTAAGAATACTTAAGCATCGATACATATTAATTATACGAAATCAACGATGCATAAAATGTGTGATAATATGTATCGTTTTCAAATTATACAGTGGGCATGTGATAAATATGCATCAGTTATTTAAATATAATAAAAATATCAGTACTTTAAAAACCTTAAATGCACCAGTGCATTTAATAATACAAACGCACCAAAGCGTTATATTTAGTATACGCATCAAAACGTATGAATTATACAAGCACCAAAACAGACATAAAATACAAGCACACTGGAGTTGCATACAACAAAATGGGAATTTGGGGAATGCTAACCATAACCGTCTCAGTGAATTTGTTTCATATGTAAGCACCGAGGAAGCAATGTAATGACAAATCAACATGTTTTTGTCTTATGTATGCATTGGGGAATTTTATGTAATGGTGCCCGGTGTAGTTTTGTTTTATGTCCGCATCAAGAATTTATGTAATGGTGCACTGGTGATTTTTTTAGTTTTATATATGTTCCAGGGAATTTGATGTAAGGTCGTTCCAGTTTTCTTTATGTTTGGGTACACACGGGGGAGTTTTATTTAATGGTGCACAGGTGCATTTTGACAATAAAAACACTGGAAAAAAACATCCACTACAACCTCCGTTGAGCCAAGTTTTTTTAGTTATATGGAACATCTGTTAAAAACTCTTCTAAAAAATCTACAACCAATAGTGGAGGTTGCAGTGGAGGTTTTTTCAAAAAAATTTCCAAATTTTGTAACACTAAAAACCTTTGCAAAACCTTTTCTAGATGGTGTTCTCCTTGTAGTGTCAAGAAAATCCCTTAGACTTCTCTTTCACACCTTTAGATCCCAGAAAGACACCCCGGAACCTTTAGCACACCTCAGATCACTTATGTGCACCTCATACTAGATCTCTTGCTTGGTTTCTCTAGAAATGCGAAAATCTATCATGTATTTATAGTAATTTTGTTGCCACTTTCCAGGCCGACCTATAAACACTGGCTAAGTCAACCTCAATGTTCTGGTTGGGTTGTTAGATAGAAAAATTCATATCTCCTCATTCCTAAGGAGTTAGAGAGAATTCCATATACCATTGGAAAGGTCTTGGAATACTCTTTCCAACCACATAAATTTTTCTCTCATTTGAGCTAGGTATGTAGGGTAAAAATGCATTCAAAGAGAGGGTATCCAAACTAATCATCAAAAATCCAAAACTGATATTGTCCACAATTTCCATCTTGCAATATTTGTCTTGGACATCTGTAGGCTTGTAATATTTATCTTGGACATATATAGGCTCCCCATGTTTTTGACATCGATTACAACAATATTTATGTTGTATTTTTAGGGTTTTGTTTTCCAATTTTTATATTACAAAACACGAGTTGTTATCGAAGGTTTGTATTGGATTTATTAACTTTTGGACTAATGTTTTTAATCATGTATACAGGATTTTGGAGACATTTTCTTTAGTACTTTTTGGAAATCTGCACTGACATATATTGGAATTGGAATTGACATGTAGAGTGGGCTTTCCACCATACAATGTGCATTATTAGTATCATGTTCCATATTTTCCTTAGGAACGACCCCACCAATTTGCAACACTAATCCTTCTTCACCATTCGTAAGTGTCGTAATTTTCATGGTAGAGACTACTAATCATTGTTGCCCTGGTGAGAAGCTTGTTTACTATTTTGGCACCCATGCTAATGTTTTCCATAGGATCAGGAGCCCTCTTATCCCCACCATGATTTTTGTGTCGAAGTTGCATGACTTCTTCTCAATATTTTTCTGGACATCCCTTACGGGGCTCCCACATTTAAATTTTGATTTTTATTTTTGTATTGCATACCAATGCTTGCACTTTTGATCCTAATGCCTATTGTAGTTCACCACCTACTACTTAATTCTTATGCATTCTCTTGAACTGATCATCTTTGCATATATTTCTTCCGCATCTTGGAACCCTATCCCTAGAGGAAACATGTTGTTGAATGTCCATATCTTGCACATCCTTCATGCATCTTGTTTTTCATAGGTGTGTTTTGTGTGTTCAGAACTAGTTTCTTTCCTCGCGACACTCGTTTCCTCAACTATACCATGGAATTATTTTATTCTTTTACAGGCTTTATAACATGAAAGAAAAAAAACACAAATATTTTTTTTTAAAAAGGATAGAGGGGGAAAAGAATTAATATCTTCTCTTTTATGGTAGCGGTTCTCAATTATGTCAACTTTGAACGAAGCACCAATTTTGAGTCTTCTGCTCGACAAGTTGAGTCTTAGTATTGCCTTAGGAAGATGAACCTTGATTTCTAAGTTTTCACTCCTTCGACTAGTTACTCTTTCAATCACTATGGAGAATCTATCGATGCCTATTGTGTCACAAATTTTTATCATTGTTCCACTTTGCATCAAATGTTTCCCAAGTCACCATTGTTTCATGCTTATGCTTAAGGATTGTCTTTAGTCTATGTCATCCATTTCTTTGAATTCTTAACTATCCATGTCAGCCTTCTCGGTTGTCAAGTTGGTATTGGTTGAATCAATATCAGTGTTCTTTACTCATGCTAGTGTGGAAGGTTCTCATTGAATTGGAAGGTCATCTCTTATCAACTATGACACATTTCTATGAGAGATTGACCTAGAGTCGACAACACCCTAGGCCTGTTTTCATCATTGGTTGGTTACCTTGTGCTCAACAGATGACATTTCATTAATATTTGTTGATTGAGTGTTTTCACATCTGTTCAATGGTAAGACATATATTCACATATTGGGATTCATGTTGTACCTTGGTTTCCATTTTTATCATTGGTGGAATTCTTCACCTCTATCAATATCTTTCATTATTTATTATTGCTTAGAGGGTCTCTTTTGCGTTCTTTTTTCATATGGTGCATGCAAGAGACATACTTGGTGGTGTGTACCTTTTTTGAAGATTTTCAAATCATGTTCCTTATGTTCACTCATTTTGGATGCCCTACGTTGGGGGATGCCTCAATTCCCTCCTTCCAATGTATCCCTTCCCATTGACACTAATTTGTTTCCTTTGGGAACAATATCTAGAGAATTTACAATACCTTGGGGCTTGCAATAATTAGTCATATGATCATCGCCTATAAACAATGGTAATACATCAATGTCCCCTTATTGATAGATTCTACAAGTGTTCGATGATAGCACATCTATTTCCACTTAGTAGAATGTACAAGGTACCTTGACGCCCATTATCATTATCGATGGGTTGTCTTGCATTTGTTAATAATATACATAAACTATTGTTAATCAAATGGTTCCCCCCATGTTTAATGTCTGCTCATTTATTCACATTGGGTAGATGCATCGCATTGATGTGTTCAGATTGAGGACCTTGGGCTATAGTAGCATAGACAATCTTGACAGGTAAGTAGTTTGAGGGCTTGTATTTTCTTTATCTAAAACCCTCGCATCCTTGTTTTGATTCTTAGGTGGAAATAGCATTGAGCATCCTCATTTGGGTAAAGCTAATTGTGCTACCCCTTTAGCTATGATCATATAAATTATAGGGGATATTGAAAATATTTTGGGGTAAAACCATTTTGGCGAATGAACCTTACAAGCCTATTTCATCTAGATCCATGGCTAGAGTGTTAGTAGACATTGACATTGAAGGTGGTTTGTTTGACTATGGGGATATCGTTGTGGGTGTTTGGTGAATACCCAACACTTGGATTACATTAATTTACCCCTTTCACATGTGCATGACTCCATACTTATGGACATATCATCATGGATTGTGAGAATCCCTTGGTTGGAAGAGTATGGAAGTGAAAGGACATGGTTCATGTTGAGGAGTCTTGTCAAGTAGAAGTATTAGACAACAAAAACTTAGAGGAAGGTATTTTTGAAGCTAAAATTCTTGGTATTGGGGACCCATCACTACATAAGATAGAGATCGCTCTTGATTTTTAGAATATTGGGGTCAAAACTACTATTGATGAAGATTCACTCCCTCCAATTATAAGTTCAAGTTACATTCATAATACTTTGTGGAAATAATGTTGGAATTTAGATATTAAGGAGGAAGGCATGGTATCTATGGTGTATGTTTGTCTAATGGGATCATATCCACCCAAACAAATCAATGTAGTTGGTAATTCCTTTGTCGATGGCATCTTACAATTTCAAAACATTAGTCCACCACTTAAGGAAATCTATCTAACTTCGTTGAAAATATAAGTTTGATAACATCAAGAGTGGAAGTAATTTGTTTTTCACCAAGTCTAAGAACTTGTTCTCTACCTTGAAGGAAGAAAGGAGATCCACTTTTGGTTAATTAATTCTTATTCCTATTCTGATTAATTCTAATTCTTTTTCTGATGAAGAAAAGAGGGACTTTAGGATATAATTAGCACTACAAGGACAACACCTTGTAGCAAAGGTTTTTACAGAACCTCGTAAAATTTATTCCTTCTTTGTTTATAGTCGAGGTTGTTAGTGGAGGCGGCCAACCGTGAGTTTTTGCAAAGGATTTTTTACCGATGCACCTATTATAACCCTATAATTTATAGGATCAACTGGTGACTGAAATGCTATCTCTTTAGTGGTCTTGTTTTTCAAATGATTTTTCATTCTGCAAATAATTTGAGAAAAGAAAGAAAAAGAAAAAGAAAAAAGAAAAAGAAAAAGAAAAAGGAAAAAGAAAAGAAGAAAAGAAAAGAAAGAAAAATAATAAAAGAGGGAATAAAAGAAATTCAATAGAACCCCATGCAATAACACTGACTTGGTCCATACCTTTCAAGCATGGCCAAGTTCTTTTAAATTGATGTTGATAGGAAGAGTGAATAGGCTTGGCTAAACTGTTTAATCTTAGCCAAGTGATCTAGGTTAGTTAGTGAATAAATCTAGCCAGACTGCCTAATCTTGGTCAGATAGCCCCAGGATAGAGTAAGTTCTTAGTCCAAAAGTTTAATCTGGGCTAAGTGTCCTAGGAAATTAGGTTAGAACATAGGGTAGTTTTCTTTATTTTCAATAAAACTAGCTCGATGATCAATGTTGGACCATGCCTTGGATGCTTAAAAGGTTGGTTGTCTAACCCCTTGGTGATGTAAACATGTAAAATCTTGGGAAAAACACACGATATGCTCTTATCCTAAGTTCTCTGGGCGCATATGCTTTTCGTGCCCAAATTTATGGACCTCTCATGTATCAACGACTCAGATGATCGGGCCCAGATCTACGGTGGACAAGCTTTTTTTACCCCCCTGACCATTCTACCTTTAACGGTGGTGGGGGGGGGGTCCAAAATCGGAGATAATGTATGTGCGCATCTGGACGACCCAAGTTTCGACACCTAGATCTACGGCCTACATTGGATTCCGGACCCCCCCTCGTCCGTTCTGCCTTTAATGGAGGGGTGGGGGTCCGGAATGTGTGTCAAAGATCATGCTCAGATCTGTGGTCAAAAGGAAATCACATAGATCAATGGCTCAAGGTATTGTTATAGTAATGGCACCAAAGGAAAAATGAATAAAAGGTGAAGAGAACCTATTTCTTCCGCCTCCTTTCGACCTCGACAGGATTCCTCTGGCCAACAAAGACTACTTAATAGCAGACACAAAATGCGATTTCGACTTCGCAGACCTACAGTCATGTCTTAAAGAATTCTTCCTGGACCAGAGTGATGAAATTGGACCCTGGGAGTCCAACCTACCTTTGTATCTTTTCCCCTAGATTCACCACTTCCCAGAATTCGTCCTCAAGTGCCAAGCCCACTATATCCCCGAGCAAAGAGCAATTTTGTCCTCATCTGAGGAAATCCTTTTCCTCATCATGCCAGAAACCATCGACTAAATGATGCAAATATCCCAAGCCGACTCCCCCTTACCTTTTAACCTCGAGATCATCACAGAGCTATACCAGAAGCTGTCATTTCCTTAAAGAGCTCAGATTTTTGAGCTTTTTCTTCCACAATCCGCTAAGCTTCCCACTACAAACCCCCCTTATCCTTCCTCCATGCTCTCAAAAAAAGGAAACCAGGTTATCATGTCACTATGTGCCTTGCTTGGTTATTTTTCAGATCAATGGGTAGATAAACCCATTATGGGATTTTTATCTATTTTCTCCATCGATGAGAAACCCACTACACAATTCGACTTCAGCACATTCCTAGAAGACAACATTCACAAGCAATTCATAAATTTATCCACAGAAGGCATGTTCCGGTATTCTTCAATACTGCCATACCTATTCGTTTTCTTCTAAGCAGACAAATTTGCTTTTTCTATGTAGAAGATGGATGGAGATGGCATACCCCAGGCAGTAACTGTATGGACTTCCTTGCTCAAATATAACTCCACAGAATTCAGTTTCAAGTAATTCATCGATTAGTTTGACCACCCACTGGTGAGTATTCTTAGTGGCAGACCTGAACCCAAAATTAATGATGAAGTTTAGAGGATCCTACATCTCTCAGAACATACAAAGACTGGTGATTGGTACCTGTATCAAAATCACACTGAAATTAGAGTCTATGGGTGCGAGTTGGCCCCATATAAACTACCCAAATACTTACCTGTCATAATTGTTTCCCTGGAATACATAAGGCAGATGATAAACTCAGACGATATACATTTTGTGTCTTTGAAGAAGAAGCAACAACTTAGAATCAAAGGGCAGATTGGGTCCTTCATCTGCAACAGTTGAGGTGTCGGGGAGGAAGCAGACAGACTGCTAAAGGAAATGAAATTCTTTGTTAGTTTCACATGGCACTATGATCTATGCTGGATTATTTCCAAGATGAGGACAAAAAACAAGAATATCCTGTATGTTCACATATCTAGGCCTGAGGTAGAAAAATTTGCCAACCAGACAGAATGGGAGCCAAATAATTTGGTTGAGGCAGAACCACAGGACCTCCCGGTCACTGTATCACAAACGACCACACCACACTCTCAAAAAGAGAAAAGGCCTAGGAAGGATCTGTCACCTCCTGTCACTGAAGTATCATCTAAATAATTTTGACTACATACCAAGAGGCCAAAAGCCAGTCTGACTCCTGACCCAGTAGGAGAAAAGGAGATTCCATCCACTACAATGACAGAGGTTGATCGGTCGCTCCTTAGTACAAGCGGCAAGCAGATCATAACCACAACATTACCAAAGAAGCCTATAGATACTCTACCAATCAACCAGCCAGGAAAGACAAGACCAAATCTCAGTATCTTTGAGAAATACAATTTGATCAAGAAAAAGAATTAGACTCTAACTAGCAGGACATACGCCTAGTTTTGGAAGTAGACGTCGATTGCACAACATAGAATGCTATCGACATTCGACACTAAGAAGGGTAGAATGCACATGGCATTTCTCCAAGCACAGGTGCTTGACCCAAAGGTAATCACCAATTACAAAAGGGAAACTTTTGAATTCCATACTAATGACGTGCATCCATCCGATCAAATGGATCTGCACAGGCAAACTGGAGAAATGGTTTTCTCCACATTGGCACATGCTTCCACTACTACCTTCAGGTTATAAGTGTCTCTGAATAACACCTGGACATAGTTGAAGTTGGAGAAAATATCATCCTTTTCCAAGGATAACAAGATCAATACGTTGGAGGAACTGGTCCTCAAGATCGGGTATGATCCCTCGAATGTGAAAGCAGTCAAGGAGATGATCAAGAAGAAAAATGTCGACATAGCATATTTGAGGAAACAATTGAAGCTGCCACCAACAGTAGACTCGTAGGCAAAGGAAATAGCAGAGACAGAAGGAGAAAAAGATGAAATGCTTAAGTTGATCATGGAGCAGAATGCATAATTGAAGGAAATGGAAGCTGAAATGGAGAAGCTAGTGAAAGAGAAAGAACAGTCAAAACCCATGGAAGTCATTCCATTGAGTGCAGTTCCACTCTCAGGAGTGAGCACAACATCACTAGCAGAAGTTCCATCGGTGAATCCACTGAGGTCTCTGGAAAAGGCGGTTGAATTAGCTAAATCTATGGAAGAGGTGAATCTGCAGGAGACAGAGATTAGCAGGCTCAAAAAGGAGATTGAGAACCTTCAAGAACTCAAATCTTCTTACCAAACCAGCTAATCCAAGGAAAAACAAGTGTCAGACCAGCTCAAACAACAGTTACAATAGCTTCAGAAGCAAACAGTGGCAGGCAAAACATTGGCCGAGGTCAAAGAAAGTGTCTGGACAGACATCACCAAGTCTATGAATGAAATATGGCCAATGATACAGATTATGTTTGAGAAAAATGAATTGGTGTAGAGAAGTAAACAAGCCATCGAGAAGATTAGATCAGAACTGGGAGAGATGCTCACACATGCTAACGAAATCATCAAATTCTTGAATTCTAAAACTAGAGAGGAGCTAGAAGAGCTGAGAATTGATGATAGAATGGAGACCATCCTTGAGGTCAAGAGAGTCTTGACCAAGAGAGGACTGATGCTACAGCTGGAAGAAAAGGTTCAGGCTATGGACCTAGGGGTACAAAGGTTTTTCAGCAAGATCGAGGCTCTATAGAAGAAAGGTCTTCCTGGTTTGAAGGTGATAAATGACAAACTGATGACACTCCCAGATTACAAAAAGAGACTAGCCGACGTGGCTAAGGATAGTTTGAAATTTTCAGGAATTCAAGGAAGTATCACTGGCAAGGCATTCCTAGATGCACTTTAGTTGGACATCAGCATACAACATGAGATCCGGTACATCTTCATCATCAAGCCTACTTTCGCCAAGTACACAGACATGGATGAAGTCTACCGAAGGTTACTCAAAGTTAGCATTCCCAGTCATCTTCGATGGGAAGAGCTTTGTGACCTGATCGAGTAGTCGATGAGCTATCCCAGCCCAGTCAGCTATCCAATCAGACAAGGTCGTGAAGAGGCCTCACCAATGATTCACCCAAAAAATATCATGACATTTCGACACATCATCAAACAGTTTCCTAAATTTTTGTAATTTGCTAATTTAGTTAAGCTAAAAATAGATTTACCACATCCTGATCTTTAATGACAGGATCATTTGTAATTTTGGGTTATAAATACTTCACTTTTCGAAGTATTGAGGGTTGATTTTTACGTCCTGTGAGTTGTCAGACTGTAATATTTTTCAAAGAGATCTTCCATTAATACAAAGAGGCATTTTCACAGGATTCTTGCATGTACTCATTGGTGATGTTTTCCTTTCTAAGTTTAATGTTATTCTCGCTTAGTTATCACATTGTTTTCTAAATCTAATCTTTGAAAGTAACGAACATTGTAGGATTTATCTTTGTATACCCTTTTTTTGACTTTAAATATTTTAGTGTTGCATCTTATGATTTTATGATAAAGAAATTCTTAATTGCTTCTTTGTTGTAATTGACATTCTCACCTTTTCTGCCATTCCTCATTTATGCTGCTAAAAGAATCCAGTGATTACATTATCTCACCCTGTGAAAAGTTTCTTTGTTTTCTGGTTTAGATTTTATTTTCATGATACAGACCCCATAGCCTAATGGATGTGTAAATCTCTCTCAGCCAACCTAATGAAAACTACAACAAACAAAACAAACATATTTTATTTACCTAGCCTAATATTTTAAATTCGAAACATATCAAAATCATACAGAGAGATCCCTCTCTGAAGTTGGTAGGGCTAGATCCCAGCTTCAAAGTGGTTGGATAAAGTTACCTCCCATAGATTTCTTCTTTTCCGACAACCTCTAGGAAATTTACAAAGCGTTAACATAGTGGCGACTCCACTGGGGAACATAACTGAACAAATTTTAACCTCACGTCTTCTTTTCCCTGGAAGAACAGTTTGCTTCTGAAGTATTGCAAATTTGAGAAAGAAGTAATGTTTAGAGGTTGTTGAAAACTTGCACATATTATTTTCGGATTCGTAAAACTAAATAGTATATATATATAAATCAAAAAGAAATCTGGCTCCCAAAAGAGCTTATACTCGATCTCACCCAGACCTAGAACCTGCGATAGCAATTGATAATCCAAAACAGTTGCTCAGGAAAAAGACCATTGCTGAAGGTTCAGTAAGACATAATCCCCTTCAAAAGTCCCCTTCTCTTTCAGAGGAGCTTATTTCCCTTCAGGATCTCGAGTTTGTCATCCTTTTTGAACAAAGCCTGTTCAGAACAAAATCTAATAGCTTTGTGGCTGAAACCATCCTCGACCCAACCGTATTGCAACCCCAGACCCCTGAAGTTCTATCTCCCCCTACTAAACCTCAAACCACTCACTCTGTGCCAGCTAGCCCCTCCTCATCCTCGTCTTCTGTCACCACCCCACCTATCATCCAGGTTGTCGTCCCGCCTCCTCCGCCTATCATGGTAGCCAGATATGCTCCCTTGGTGTTGGTTGCACCCCTTCATGCTATGCCCCAGGACTATCAAATGAGACTTCCACAGTTCGATGGAACAGGACCCTTGAGCGCCCAACAACACATTGATAAAATGAATGATTATTTTGACCTGCAGGAAGTAGATGAGGTTGACGTTCAAATGAGATTGTTTGTGCAAAGTTTGATGGGTGACATTAAGAAATGGTATAAAGGTTTACGTGCTGCCTCAGTGCTCGACCTTACCGCATTTCAAAAAAGTTTTCTAGACAGATGGGAGGTAAATAAAAACCCTCTCAAAATCTTGTCAGAGTACGAAAACATCAGAAGAAATCAATGTGAGATAGTGCAAGATTACTGCACCCATTTCAATAACCTGTACAATGCAATTCCAGCCGATATTAAACCTCCACAAGGTTTAGCATTGATAAAATTCCTTGATGGTTTTGACGTTGATATGTCATATCAATTAAGGGAAAGAAACTCCACCACCCTGGAGGACATGCAGAAAAGTGCAATAAGTGTGGAGGCCAACCTGTTGGCAAAAAGGGCATGATAGAGGATAGAGAGGAGAGTCACAATCAAAGAGGAACCTTCCACATAAACTTTTGATTCCAAATTGGATTCCTTGGCCAGAGCAATGGAAAGAATGATGGAGAGACTTACTGTATCCGAAAGAAACCCTCCTAGAGAAAACCCACCATCTCCTCAAATTCGGAATCCTAACTTCAGAAGAAACCCTCCTCAAATCAGGCAGAGAGATCCTAGGGATCAAAGGGAACAGAGAGGTCCTGATCAATAGATTAGACCTCCCCTACAAGAAAATTATGTTGATGAAGGAGAAGAATTAATTGAAGAACTGGAGGATACTCACATAAAACTCATGGGCATTCACGATAACGAAGCTATTTTCCTTACCCAGGAAGAGAAAGAACTTTTTCTTCTCTCTCAAACAAAGGTAAGTGAATAAGTTGAAGACGCCAAACAACAGGCATTTGAAAATTCTATTTTGGAGGTACACCGGCAGTACAATCTGAGAAGTAAAAAGACAGACGAAAGTTCTCCAAAAAAGGTGACCGAAACGAAGAAGATAGTCGAAACCCAAAAAGCCTCTGAGCCTTCTGCCGAGAAGAGCCCTGAGAAAGGTAATGTTGAATTTCCAGTGAAAAGAAACCTTACTATTCTGAAAAGATCATCACAGACTGAGGTTTCATCAACTAACCCACCAAATAGTTCTAGCCAGAAGATTGTGGTGGACAAATCAAAATTGTTGAGCCAAAGTGGAGCACCTACACCTTTCAGCCTCGAAGGGGAATTAGCCAAAGTAAAAATTCCCATTCCCCTTTCTGAGTTGATGAGCAAAGATGTTTACCGGTCGTAGGTGATCAAAGCACTAAGAATTGAACCTGATATAGGCACGAAGGCCTTAACCGTTGGATCAATGAATCATTCAAATACTGTAAACCTTACAAATGATCAACCTGAACTCTTGTTCGGACCTTAAGTGGATGGTCAGACCGACAATGGTGCTATTGCTCCTTTTTACATCAACCTTAATATACATGATCTGATTTTTCATAATGCTATGTTAGATATGGGTGCTTCCCATAATCTGATGCCTAAAGCAGTGATGGAAAAATTGGGACTTGAGGTTACCAGACCTTACAAGTGTTGGAAAATTCAGTGGACAGAATGCAGTGAATGCTTGTCATTGATGACAACAGTGAGGATAGCAGAATAAGAAATTTGAATGTAAAGCTCAAGAGGAACAGCATGGAAGAAGATGCCCACAAAAGCTCGAGATACAAAAGTTTGCTGAGAAGAAGGAAGATGGTGACCATTGGATCCCATACAAATTTCCCGAAAGAACGAGAGCCGTCAGATCTTCAGAAGCTGTGCAGAGGTTAAACGCAGTGGTTAAGTCCTACTGTGTAGAGGTGAAATCCCGAAGGATTAGGAACCGTCCATTCGCAAGGATAGGTGGCATAAGATCGAGCGCTGTCGGAGATATGCTCATCGGCAAATCGGGAATCGGAGGTTCATGAGTCCATGAACAATGTCAATGAAAACCCTGAAATCACGAGACGCGAAATCGCGATATAATCGCGACCTTCAGATCAAGGATGAGATTTGGACCGTTTATTAGTGTGGACGCGTGGCAGCCTGGAGGCTCCATCGGAGAATCGGCGATAGAGAGTTTGAAATATCCAAATCACTTAACATTGAAAACCCCGAAATCGCGATATGCGATTTCGCGATTTGATCACAACTGTTAACCAAGCAGGGATCTGGACCGTTCATTTGTATGGACACGTGGCATCCAGGAGGCCTTATCGGCAATTCGGGGATCGGGATTTCATAATGCAAAGAACAATGACAACGAAAACCCCGAAATTGCGATATGCGATTTCGCGATTTGATCACAAGCGTTAATCAAGCAGGGATCTGGACCGTACATCTGTATGGACACGTGGCAGCCAGGAGATCTCATCGGCAATTCGGGGTTCGGGATTTCATAATGCAAAGAACAATGAAAATGAAATCCCCGATTTCGCGACATGCGAAATCCCGACGGAATCTGAACCGTCAGATCAACATGCGATCTAGATCGTCGATCTATTTCACGTCAGCAGTCCACGTCACCCAGGGACACGTGGCACAATCAGAGGATGACAGGTGTCAGGCAGATCTAACACTTTAGGCTCATGCAATTCACGAATCAGAGTGACACGTGGCAGGACCTAACACGTGTCAAACCACGTGTGACGTCAACTAAGCGACACGTGGCATAACCAGTTCAGAGGACAGGTGGCATCGGAGTTTCAGGGATCGGGATTTGATATGTCAAGAACACAATGCATCAAGAACTCTGAAATCGCGAAATGCGATTTCACGAAGTGATCACAACCGTTGGATAAGAATGAGATTTGGACCATTGATATCCTTCATCGGAGTATCGGGGATCGGGATTCGACACTTTGCAATGTCCAAATCTCTTGACATCAAGAACTCCGAAATCGCAAAATGCGATTTCGCGATTTAATCGCAGCCGTTGAATCCAGAATAAATATGAACCATCAGATCCAGAAATGACCAGGCGTAGTGGAGGCCAGCTGTCAGAGAAAAGGGCATCGGGATTTGGCCGATCGGAAAATAACCGGGTGAATGCATTGATGCATCACAAACCCCGTAGCCCCGACGGGGTTAGCTTGTGGTCATGGGAAATCATCATATGGACCATTGTGTAGCCGGATGGGGCTAAAGTTCGGGAATTCGGGGATCGGGAATCCTGGAGGCATGAACATCATGACATCGAAAACGCCGAATTCGCGATGAGTGAAATCCCGATGGCATCTGAACCGTTGGATCAAACCTTGATCAGAGGGTTGTTGTTGTTATTCACTCATTAACGCTTCAGTTGTAAATCCGTTGAGTGAAACTGACTGAGAATGATGAATTGGTTAGCGTTTCAGTTGCCAAGACAGATGTCGTTGGATTTCCCATTGGAAGGGGAAGTGGAACCGTCATAACAGTATGTATAAAATAAAATGAACGAGACCGAATGGGGTGATCGTTCTGAATGAAAAATGGGGGAAACAATAAGAAAAAGAAGATGAGCAGAGGAATAGGAAGCAGTGAAAGAACTACGCAGAACGAGACCAGAAGAAGAGCAAGATGATGGACAGAACAGAAGCAGAGCAGAATGACAGAAGATATGATATAGAGCAGACCTGTTGAATAAAAGAAGAGTAGCAGAACAGTGAACAGAAGACCAGAATTAAAGAACAAAGAAAGACTGGTAAGAACTGATTTATCTGTAAAGTTGAATGTGTATTTAATCATTGATATTTAAGGGAGGTTGGGAGGTGCTCGGGAGGACTGTTGTCCTCATAAGTTCAAGTAGGTTCTTGAACACAGGAAGTTGTAGCTTCCATCTGGTTGCAGCCAGAGAAACTAGGGTGGCAGGGTGGTGCTAGGGGAGACTGATGTCTCTGTCTGCAAGTGGGTGCTTGTATATTTTGAAGGTTGGTGCCTTCACTCAGTTGGTGCTGAGACAAATTGGAAGTTGGTGCTTCCATCCAGTTGGTGCTGGAATAATCAGGAAGTTGGTGCTTCCATTTAGTTGGTGCTGAATAAACAGGGAGTTGGTGCTTCCTTCTAGTGGGTGCTAGAGAAATCAGAGGTAGCAGCCTCACATTGAGTCGGTGCTCAATTGTAAATGATGTACAGAACAGAAAAATACTACCTATCATTTCGAAGAAGAAGAGGTTTTCTCCCTTTATGGGTTTCCTCGTGAAAATCTGTCTCTGTGTGTATTTTGTGTGTGACTGATGATCTTTACTCTTACTGTCCATATGTTGTATGTTGGTTGATGACACAAGAAGAAATCTTAATAATTATTTAAAAGGTATAAAATTGTTTAAGCTCATAAACAACTGATTCACCCCCCCTCTCCGTTGTTTTAGTATTTCCAACAACAAGGACTTACACTCTTTTGACTCAAGTAAAGTTAGATGTATCGGTTTGATCAAGGATATGTGTATCACCCTGGTTCAGATTCCCACAAAAAGCATGGTCATGGATGTTGTGGTTGCAGACATTCCCCCGAAATATGGTATGTTGTTGTCTCGGTCTTGGGGGGCCAAGTTGAGAGGTACTTTGCAGTTGGATATGTCGTATGCCACTGTCCCATTTTTTGGGCAACAAAGAAGACTATATAGAGAAACATTGATGAAATACATGGTTAGCAGCCAAGAAAAACCACATAACTGTCCTCTGTACTTTGCACATTCTAACCTGGACTCCTTTATCCTATACAATGATGGTGATATGGGAGAACAAATCACTCAGGTGGAACAAGATACATCTAGTCCGGACGAAGACCAAGAAATCACCGAGGCAGAAAGAAAGAAAAATGTGATAACAGAAGAATTGCCAGCAGATTTCTGGAGCATGGACTTTGATGGAGCTATAAGCAAAGAAGGAGCTGGAGTAGGAGTTTGGTTGCACAATCACAGATCTAGGTATTTGGAAAACCATTCTTACAAATTAAATTTTCAATACACTAACAATATTGCCGAGTATGAAGCCTTGATGCTCGGTCTAAAACTTCTAAAGAAATTTGGTGCCAAACAAATCATGGTAAGAGGTGATTCTGAGTTAATAATAAAGCAAATTAAAGGTGAGTATGTAGCAAAACATCCCTGTCTCAGAGCTTATAGTAATGTTGTTCTGGACGCCATTAAATGTTTCACTGAAGTTGATTTGCAGGTGATGCCCAGGGGACAGAATATTTTAGCGGATGGGTTAGCTACGTCAGCAGCCCCATGCAAGATACTTTTTCATTCCACTTGCCCATACATGGTAGAGGTGAAGTGCATACCAATTGTTCTAGACAACATCAGATACTGGCAGATATTTGGTAATGATGATCAAATTGAATATTTTCTACAATGTAAAAATGATTTCGAATGTACAAACATAGACTTAGAAAATGAAGATGAAAATGTAAAAAGACCTGATTTTGGAAATGATGGTGTAAATAAGATAGATTCAGGAGAGTTAGGTGAGGATGATATAGAAGCTTATGTTTTGCATTTAAAGAGTAATGTTTTACCTTGGGGTTTAGTTCCTTTAGAAGACCTATTTGATTTTAATGATGTAGCTAAAAAAACAAAAATTGAAGCCAGTGGTCAAGAAGTAGAAGCTTGTAATATAGGGACAGAAGAGAAACCCAAGATGGTGAAACTTTCCAAATCATTACTCCCTGAGAAGAAACTCAAATACATTGAGATTTTCAAGGAATATTCAAATGTATTTTCCTAGGGTTACAAGGACTTGAAAGCTTATGACACCAACATCATACAACATAGGATTCCAATAAAAGAAGATCAAAAATCGTTCAGACAGAAACTTAGGAGAATCAATCCCAAGATACTTCCCTTGATAGAAAAAGAAATCAAAAAAATGTATGATGCTAAAATCATAGTCTCGTTACGATTTTCCAAATGGGTTTCAAATTTGGTCCCAACACGAAAGAAATCCGAAGAAATTAGGCTTTGCATCGATTTCCGAAATCTGAATAAGGTCTCTCTGAAAGACAATTAACCATTGCCAAAAATGGACCACATCCTACAAAGGGCAATCAGATCTAGACGAATTTCTTTACTGGATGGTTTCTCGGGTTATAATTAGGTCCTCCTTCACCCAGATGACCAAGAGAAAACCTCTTTCACAACACCATGGGGTACTTTCATGTATGTGAAAGTGCCTTTCTGGTTGATGAACATTGGGGCCACTTTCTTATGAGTGACGGACAACGATTTTGTGGAAGAACTTGGAAAATTTATTGTCATCTATCTAGACGATGTAACTATGTTTTCCCAATCTGATGACGAGCACTTACGACATCTCAGACGAGTTTTTGAGAAATGCAGGAAATTTGGGATTTCTTTGAATCCTAAGAAGAGCCTTTTCGAATTAGAGGAAGGTAAACTACTAGGGCACATAATCTCTAAGGACATAATTAAAATAGACCCCAGCAGAATCGAGGCTATTCAAAAATTAGAAAACCCAAGAAATATCAAAGAGTTACAGTCTTTTATTGGAAAAATAAACTTTCTGCGAAGATTCATACCCAACCTAGTTGAGCTTCTCAAGAACATCACAAACATGTTAAAAAAGGACACAAAAATAAAATGGGACACTGAGTCTAGGTAGTCTTTTGAACAAGTCAAACGCACACTCATGCAGGCTCCAGTTTCTATCAGTCTTGACTTCACCAATGATTTTTATCTTTTTTCTTTCGCCTCTGAACATACCATTGCAGCAGTATTACTACAGAAAAATAATGAAGGGTATGAACAACCCATAGCCTTTTTCAGTAAAGCTTTAAGAGATATTCCTTTGAATTATAAAATAATGGAGAAACAAGCTTTTGCCTTGGTGAAAGCCATAAAAGATTTTAGAGTATACATTCTCCATTCCCACGCCATTGCATATGTTTTGAATGTGGTAGTAAAAGACATTTTAACCTAGGACAATCTGGACGGCCGAAGAGGAAAATGGATTGCTATCATTCTAGATTATGACATAGAGATTAAGCCTACTACACTGATTAAAGGTCAAGGTCTAGCAAAGTTAGTGGCTGAATCAAATTTCCATGCTCTTGACATTAATTTCTTAGCTGCAGTAGATGAACAGGGTGAGCAGGCAACTCCAAGCATGAGAGAGGTATTTCTCAACTCTCCATGGTACGCAGACCTAATATTTGTCTTGCATAATTTACAAGCTCCCCCTAGTATGACCAAAACTAAAGCTAGGTTTTTGAAATTGAAAGCATTAAAATTTTTCATTCTAGAAGGCAATCTGTATTGGAAAGATCCTGGAGGTATTTTGTTAAATTTTTTATTGAAGGATGAAGCCGACCAGGGATGATTTTAAGGATGGAAATTTATTTTAAAATGTAGAAACCTTGGTGAATCTTACTAATCCTTCATATGTCAACTATAAATGTTTGGCGATATTTTTGTAAAAATATTCAAATTTCTAAGTATTTTATATAGTTTTTATAATTTTTTGGCGATTTTTAAGGTAAATTAATTTTATCCTATAGAATTTGGGCGAATCTTTTTTAAAATAGAGAATCTTGTTTTTGGAAGAACCATGCAAAATTAGCCCATGAGCGAAATTTAGCCCCTAAAATCATCCCTGAAGCCGACAAAGGACTACAGGATTTTCATGCAGGAGACTGTGGTGGTCATCTGAGTTGGAAGACCACAACCAACAAAATCCTCAGAGTTGGATTCTATTGGCCAACTCTATTCACTGATGTGCATCATAAAGTGACCTCGTGTCATAGATGTCAGCTGTTCGAAGGAAAAAGGAAACTTCTTCCTCTACCCCTGAAACCAATCTCCGTTGAAGCCCCTTTCCAGCAACGGGGATTAAACTTCATCAGAGAAATACATCCTCCCTCTTCAGGCCTGCACAGGTGGATTCTTACTGCCACGGATTATTTTACAAAATGGATCGAAGCAGTCCCAAGAAGGCAAGCTACTGATTCTGTCATTATCAAATTTCTTGAAAATAATATCTTGTCCCATTTTGGATGTCCTAGAAAGATTATAACTGACAATGCAGTTACTTTTCGATCTAAGAAACTCATAGATTTCTGCAACCAGTATCATATTGGTTTGGGACATTCCACATCTTACTACCCTCAAGGAAATGGGCTGGCAGAATAATCAAATAAAACCCTGGTAAACATTATCAAGAAAACTTTGCAAGAAAAAAAAAAGTTGTGGCATAACAAGTTGGTTTCCGCACTATGGGACGACAAACTGACCACCAAAAGGTCAATCGGTATGTCACCATACCAGTTGGTCTATGGCACAGAAGCAGTCTTTCCCACTTCCTTAGGAGTTCCTATCATGAAACTGCTGCACGACATGCAAGCCGAGCCGAACGACTCCCAAAGAAGGATCAACCAGATTATCCATTTGTAGCAGTCCAGGGAAGAAGTATACAACAAGACTCAGGTAGTCCAAGAAAGCATTAAGAATATTTCTGACAAAAGAACCAAGGAGGTTGATTTCGAGCTAGGAGATTTGGTGCTGAGATGGGATTCCCGAAATGAAGAAAAGGGAAAACATGGAAAATTTGACAGTCTGTGGAAGGGACCATACATGATTCAAGCGTTCAGAGGGAATAACGCCTTCTTGCTCAACAACAGTGATGGGACAGATCTTCCAGGAGGACCTGTAAATGGCAGAATGATGAAGCATTATTCACTGCCTCAGTAGGGACCTGAAGTCACACTTCCCATTGTACAAACCATTTTCATTTTGCTTGCGAATTTCTGAGTAAATAACTTTGGCCAGATGGTTGAAGCTTGGAGAGAAGGCCCAAAGCCACTGACCATTGTCTTCCAATTTTTCAAAATAAAACCAATCAAGCAACAAAGGCGACTATGGAGAAAGTTTCAGAACATTAGGAATCAGGATTCTTGGCACTTCACAAGGAGAGTACCATCCCCAAGTGGAGCCACTGTTATAACCCTATAATTTATAGGATCAATTGGTGACTGAAATGTTATCTCTTTAGTGGTCTTGTTTGTCAAATGATTTTTCATTCTGCAAATAATTTGAGAAAAGAAAGAAAAAGAAAAAGAAAAAGAAAAAGGAAAAAGAAAAGAAGAAAATAAAAGAAAGAAAAAGAATAAAAGAGGGCATAAAAGAAATTCAATAGAGCCCCATACAATAACACTGACTTGGTCCATACCTTTCAAGCATGGCCAAGTTCTTTTAAATTGATGTTGATAGGAATAGTGAATAGGCTTGGCTAAATTGTTTAATCTTAGCTAAGTGATCTAGGTTATTTAGTGAATGAATCTGGCCAGACTGCCTAATCTTGGTCAAATATCCATAGGATAGAGTAAGCTCTTAGTCCAACAGTTTAATCTGGGTCAAGTGTCCTAGGAAATTAGGTTAGAACATAGGGTAGTTTGCTTTATTTTCAATAAAACCAGCTCGATGATCAATTTTGGACCATGCCTTGGATGCTTAAAAGGTTGGTTGTCTAACCCCTTGGTGATGTAAACATGTAAAATCTTGGGAAAAACCCACGATATGCACTTATCCTAAGTTCTTTGGGTGCATATGCTTTTTGTGCCCACATTTATGCACCACTCATGTATCAACGGATTAGATGATCGCACCCAGATCTACGGTGGACAATATTTTCCGAACCCCCCCCCCCCTG
>ML783293.1:527306-541451 GCA_009831015.1 Picea engelmannii
GGGGGGGGTTCGGAATGTGTGTTAAATATCGCGCTCAAATCTGCGGTCAAAAGGAAAGTGCGCAGATCAATGGATCAAGGTATTTTTACAGTAATGGCGCCAAAGGAAAAACGAACAGAAGGTGAAGAGAACCCGTTTCTCCTGCCTCCTTTCGACCTCGACAAGATTCCTCTGGTTGACAAAGACTACTTAATCGCAGGCACAAAATGCGATTTTGACTTCATAGACCTATAGTCATGGCTTAAAGAAGTCTTCCTAGACTAGAGTGATGAAATTGGACTCTGGGAGTCCAACCTACCCTTGTATCTTTTCCCCCAGATTCACCACTTCCCAGAATTCGCCGTTAAGTGCCAAGCCCACTATATCCCCAAGAAAACAGCCATTATGTCCTCGTCTGGGGAATTCCTTTTCCTCATCACGCTAGAAACCATCGACCAAATGATGCAAATATCCTGAGCCGACTCCCCCTCACCTTTTAACCCTGAGATCATCACAGAGATATGCCAGAAGCTGTCGTTTCCTCAAAGAGCTTAGATTTTTTATCTTTTTATTCCACAATCTACTCAGCTTCCCACTACAAACCCCCCTTATCCTTCCTCCATGTTCTCAAGAAAAGGAAACTAGGTTATCACATCATTATGCACCTTGCTTGGTTATTTTTCAGATCAATGGGTAGATGAACCCATTTTGGGATTTCTATCTATTTTCTCCACTGATGAGAAACCCACTACACAATTCGACTTCAGCACATTCCTAGCAGACAACATTCACGAGCAATTCATCAATTTCGCCACAGAAGGCATGTTTCAGTATTCTTCAATACTGGCATACCTGTTCATTTTCTTCCAAGCGAACAAATTTGCTTTTTCTATGCAGAAGATGGACAGAGATGGCAGACCCCAGGTAGTAACCGCATGGACTTCCCTTCTCAGATATAACTCCACCGAATTCAGTTTCAAGTAGTTCATCGATCAGTTCTACCACCCAGTGGTGTGTATGCTCAGTGACAGACCTGAACCTAGAATTAATGATGAAGTTCAGAGGATCCCTACATCTCTCGGACCATACAAAGACTGGTGATTGGTACCTGTATCAAAATTAAACTGAAATTAGAGTCTATGGGTGTGAGTTGGCCCCATATAAACTACCCAAATACTTACCTGTCAGAATTTTTTCCCTGGAATACATAAGGAAGATGATAAACTTGGACGATATACATTTTGTGTCTTTGAAGAAGAAGCAATAGCTCATAATCAAAGGGTAGATTGGGTCATTCATCTGCAAAAGTCAAGGCTTTGGGAAGGAAGTAGGCAGACTACTAAAGGAAATGAAATTCTTTGTTAGTTTCACATGGCACTATGATCCGTGCGGGATTATTTCCAAGATGAGGACAAAAAAGAAGAATTTCCCGTATGTTCACATATCTAGGACTGTGGTAGAAAAATTTTCCAACCAGACGAAATGGGAGCCAAATACTTTGGTTGAGGCGGAACCACAGGACCTCCCAGTCACTGTATCACAGATGATCACACCACAGGATCCAAAAGAGAAAAGGTCTTGGCAGGATTTGTCACCTCCTGTCACTGAAGTATCATCTGAAGAATTTCGACTACATACCAAGAGGCCAAAAGCCAGTCTAGCTCCTGACCCAGCTGGAGAAAAGGAGATTCCATCCACTATAATGACAGAGGTTGATCAGTCGCTCCTCAGTACAAGCGGCAAGCAGATCATAACCATAGGATTACCAAAGAAGCCTATAGATACTCCACCAATCTACCAGCCAGGCAAGACAGGACCGAAGCTCAGTATCTTTGAGAAATACGATTTGATCAAGAAAAAGAATCAGACTCTAACTAGTAGCACATACGCCCAGTTCTAGAAGCAGACGTTGACTGCACAACACAGAATGCTATCAAAATTCGACACTGAGAAGGTCAGAATGCACATGGTGTTTATCCAACCACAGATGCCAGACCCAAAGGTAATCACCGATTACAAAAGGGCAACTTTTGAATTCCAGACTAAGGACGTGCATCCAGCCGATCAAATGGATCTGCACAGGCAAAATGGAGAAATGGTTTTCTCCATGTTGGCACATGCTTCCACAACTGCCTCCAGGTTACAAGTGTCTCTAAATAACGTCCAGACGTAGTTGAAGTTGGAGAAAATATCATCCTTTTCCAAGGATAACAGGATCAAGACGTTGGAGGAACTGGTCCTCAAGATTGGGTATTATCCCTCGAATGTGAAAGCAGTCGAGGAGATGATCAAGAAGAAAAATGTCGACATAGCATCTTTGAGGAAACAATTGAAGCTTACACCAATGGTAGACTCGTAGGCAAAGGAAATAGTGGAGATAGAAGGAGAAAAAGATGAAATTCTTAAGTTGATCATGGAGCAGAATGCACAATTGAAGGAAATGGAAGCTGAAATGGAGAAGCTAGTGAAAGAGAAAGAACATTCAAAACCCATGGAAGTCATTCCATTGAGTGCAGTTCCACTCTCAAGAGTGAGAACAACATCACTAGCAGAAGTTCCATCAGTGAATCCACTGACGTCTCTAGAAAAGGCAGTTGAATTGGCTAAATCTATGGAAGAGATGAATCTGTAGGAGACAGAGATTAGCAGGCTCAAAAAGGATATTGAGAACCTTCAGGAACTCAAATCTTCTTACCAAACTAGCTACTCTAGGGAAAAACAATTGTCAGACCAACTCAAACAAGAGTTACAACAGCTTAGGAAGCAAACAGTGGAAGGCAAAACATTGGCTGAAGTCAAAGAAAGTGTCTGGACAGACATCACCAAGTCTATGAATGAAATATGGCCAATGATATAGATTATATTTGAGCAAAATGAATTAGTGTAGAGAAGTAAACAAGCCATCGAGAAGATTAGATCAGAACTGGGAGAGATGCCCACACAGGCTAATGAAATCATCAAATTCCTGAATTCTAAAACCAGAGAGGAACTTGAAGAGATAAGAATTGAGGATAGAACGGAGACCATCCTTGAGGTCAAGAGAGTCTTGACCAAGAGAGGACTGATGCTACAGCTGGAAGAAAAGGTTCAGGCTATGGACCTAGGGGTACAAAGGTTTTTCAGCAAGATCGAGGCTCTACAGAAGAAAGGTCTTCCTGGTTTGAAGGTGATAAATGACAAACTGATGACACTCCCAGATTACAAAAAGAGACTAGCCGACGTGGCTAAGGATAGTTCAAAATTTTCAGGAATTCAAGGCAGTATCACTGGTAAGTCATCCCTAGATGCACTTCAGTTGGACATTAGCATATAGCATGAGATCCGGTACATCTTCATCATCAAGCCTACTTTCTCCAAGTACACAGAGATGGATGAAGTCTACCGAAGGTTACTCAAAGTCAGCGTTCCTAGTCATCTTCGATGGGAAGAGCTTTGTGACCTGATCGAGTAGTCGATGAGATGTCCCAGCCTAGTCAACTATCCAGTCAGATGTGGTCATGCAGAGGCCTCACCAATGGTTCACCCAGAAAACAGCATGAAGTTTCGACACATCATCATACAGTTTCCTAGATTTTTGTAATTTGTTAAGTTGGTTAAGCTAAAAATAGATTTACCACGTCCTGATCTTTAATGATAGGATCGTTTGTAATTTTGGGTTATAAATACTTCACTTTTTGAAGTATTGAGGGTTGATTTTTACGCCCTGCAAGTTGTCACACTGTAATATTTTTCAAAGAGATATTCCATTAATACAAAGAGGCATTTTCATAGTATTCTTGCGTGTACTCATTGGTGATGTTTTCCTTTCTAAGTTTAATGTTATTCTCTCTTAGTTATCACACTGTTTTCTAAATCTAATCTTTGAAAGTAACGAACGTTGTAGGATTTATCTTTGTATACCCTGTTTATGACTTTAAAGATTTTAGTGTTGTATCTTCTGATTTTATGATAAAGAAATTCTTAATTGCTTCTTTGTTGTAATTGACATTCTCACCTTTTCTTCCATTCCTCATTTATGCTGCTAAAAGAATCTAGTGATTACATTATCTCTCCCTGTGAAAAGTTTCTTTGTTTTCTGGTTTAGATTTTATTTTCATGATACATACCCCATAGCCCAATGGATGTGTAAAGCTCTCCCAACCAACCCAATGAAAACTACAACAAACAAAACAAACATATTTTATTTACCTAGCCTAATATTATAAATTTGAAACATATCAAAATCATATAGAGAGATCCCTCTCTGAAGCTGGTAGGGCTATATCCCAGCTTCGAAGTGGTTGGAAAAAGTTACCTCCCGTAGATTTCTTCTTTTCCGACAACCTCTAAGAAATTTATAGAGCATTAACAGCACCTACAAGGTACATATTGCATAGTGTACACATAAAACTAACACCCTGGTGTTGAAGTATTAAGGCACACCATTATATGTTATAAATAAAAAACATAAGCACCAGATAAAGTGCCCTGATGCTCGTGAACATGATTCCCTGGTGCGTATCCCTCTTGTCAGGCGCACCGAGGTAGGGTAATTTTTTTTTTGTCAAACCAATTTTTATTATTACACTTTATTTTATGCCTCCAAACACTCAGAAAAGCACCATTGCTCACTCTCCTTCCAAGACCGCCCCATTTGTAGTGCTCTACAGTTACTTTGATAGCTCCATTGGTAGATTCCATGCATTTCCAAAATTTGGAAAATAACACGAATATTCATTTATTTTGTATGGTGGAACCATGCCTCCTCAAGACAGAAGAGCATGGGTAAATTGTTTATTAAATTCTTAGTTTCATTTTCATCAGATTAAAATTTGAAATTGCCCTGAAATTTGGCCATTTTTGGATTTTCTTTTTCAATTCTGCGTAGTGTTCTTGAACAGTTTGGATTGCCTCAGAAGTTGGTGTGTCCTATGAATTCACATGAATCACTACATGCAACAAAAATACTATCATTAAACACACCAACGTCGTTCACAGAATGACACCGTGCAACATTTTGAAAAATAAGCAGAGCGATGTGTCTTTTTGGATGCCCTGTTACCGGTGCATTATACAACATAACGTATTGCTAAACAAGATGTCGATGCTCCAAGAAATTTGGAGCACCATTGTGTTCACAATAACAAATCACACAACATAATTTCTAACAAAAAAATTAAATTGTGGTGCATCGAAGTCCACAAAACACATCGATACTATAAAAAGGATGAGACATGGACAAAATTTAACAATTTATCATAGTGGTGCATCTTATGGGATGCCCAGTTACCGGTGTGTCCAATTATATTAAATGCACTAGTGTCGTTCATGACAAAAAACCACAGAATTTTTTTAATAATTATCATATTGAAGCATTGTATGGAACACCCCATGATTGGTATTGTGCATTCACCACACCACTAAAGACATATCGATGCTCCAAGCATAATGGAGCATTGGTGTGTTACATGTAACCAACCGAACCACCTAGCAAAAAAAAAATATAGAATGGAATAGTGGTGCATCTTCATGGACTGCCCATTATCGGTGTGATCCAGATGGATATTGGTGACCACACACCTATTCCACTAGCTCAAAACATGGCTTTCCACCTTGGCAGTTTTTCTACAATTTTTCGGGTCCTGAACTTTCGGGGTCGTTTTGAGGCCCTAAACAAAATAAATGATAGGTCATTGTTTATACCTTTTCAATGAGGTATCAAGTGCCCAAAATGAATATCGTATGAAAATTTTACGCCCTCGGGAAGTTGACATATCAACTATCCCCATCGGGGCCCAAGACCCTTTTGGTGTTTCATCTTCTAGGGTTAGGGTTTTGGATGTTTAGGGTTTTCTCAATTATTCTTTATGTTAAAAAGGACTTGGGAGTCTCATTGTAATCATCTTCGTGTGAATGAGCATATCCATCACATCTCTTCCAGAGACAAGATGCCACCATTGTATCAAGTTCATTCACTCTGTATTTTTACAATTTATGTGCATTTCTCTCATTAATAGAAATTTCATATTATTGTATCTCTGTGTTTCTTGTAATATTTCTATGTATTTGATTATTATATTTCTTCCTTTATTTCATTATCAAAATAATCTGGATAAGTGGTCTCAGTGCAAGTTGCTCCTTGTCCTTTCTTAGTGTATGTCCCCTACGAGGTTAGGATATAGAGAGTTGGGCCTTGAGCTAGTTTCTCTTAAGGACAATAGATCTCGCTAGCCCAAGAAACCTCCCATGGCGAAAGAAAAGAGTGATGAGGGAGCAGGAGATCCTATCAAGTTGTTTCTTATGAAATCCCTCGTGCAACAGAGGAACGATATGTTGGAGAATTTTTCCCAAATCCTGCAATGATTGCTGACAATAGCAGACACGTTTTCATCAAACAATCACTTTCGAGATGTTGCCCCATTAAAGGTACAAGTTAATTTTGATATTCTTGTATTTTAATGTTATATCGATCAAGATGCTTTGGAAAAGTGGTTAAATATGCTAGAAGGTTATTTCTCTATCTACAATTGTTTTGATAGAGAAAAAATCATCTTTGTGCTCCTTAAGGTTGTCCCCCATGTCAAACATTGGTGGGAAACTTACTAGGATAAAAATTCCATATAGAAGTCTGGAATATTTGGGGCCGATCCCACTTGATATTTTTTAATGGATGCAGTCAAGGAAAAATATTACCATGTTGGAAACTGTGAATACTAGTACATGATATGGACCATGCTGCATCAAGAGAGGAGGGCCAAACTATGTCTTAGTTCACAAATACATTCCATATCTTGCGCACCAAGATGGGTATCAAAGACTCCAAGTGGAATATGGTTCCAAAATATTGCAGGGCTCTACACAGCTACATCCAAACCAAAATGGAATTTTTGGACATCTCATCATTGGGAGCCACTTATCGAAATGTTTTCAAAAATCGAGCAGAAATTTAAGTAGTAGAACAAGCAGGAATTTGGGTATGCAAGTCCGCAACAACCAAAGTATGGTAAATACAACCCTCACACACAGAATAGATAATCTCAAGAAAACTATTCCAAGCTACAACAAAAGAATAATTATTGGAATATGAAGAAGGACACTGGGAAGTGGTGCGACTTCCACAAAATCTCTTGGCACAACACCCATGAATGTCACCCGCAACAATCATTAGTAGTCGAGCTCAAAGAAATAGAGTCGAGCCTCGACTTGAACTCTTATTCAAAAAATAATAGAAAGATATAGATCATTGATGTAGAATCCACTGCTATTGTCACGACTGCAATAATCCAATCAAAAGAACCAGAGGATCCTGAGGAGGGGGAGTGCCTCTTCCATTCACGGATGTGGATGAAGGGGACCCCACTGCATTTTATTGTTGATAGCGAAAGACAGAAGAACCTAATCTCAATAGAGGTCATCAAGCAGTTGGATTTTCCGACAATGCCACATCCTCAACCATACAACATCGGATGGCTTTTCTAGGGTCGATATCTTCATGTCAGCCGACAGTGTCGCATGTCCTACAACATCAAGCCCTTCAAGGATGAGGTACTGTGTGATGTTTTTCCACTGGAAGTATGTGATGTTATGTTAGGCCATCCATATATATGGAAGCATCATGTTGTTTATGAGTCTCTATCCCGTAGCGTCATTGTTACTCTGGGGGGTCATCTCTACAGGATACCATATGTAGTTCTGACTATTGTCCCAACAAAACAATGCCGCAAAGTAATCTATCATACCACAAAGTTTATCCTCTTCACGATCTGGTCAAAAGGTGAACATAAGGACACTACAAACACTAAAGCCTCAACCCAAGACCTTTCTATCCAATATAATCATATTGTAGAAGAGAACAAAAATATTGTTGCTTCACCTACAGGGGTGCCTCCACACTGCCCAATCAAGCAAAGTTATAATAGAGCCCTTCATACTCTTCATGTTGCATATTCATCAACAAAGTCACCCCACACTCAGGAAGATCATGCAGTTAGATTGGTTGAACATATCCCACTCCTCCAACAACAGGTTCATGATAGCCTTCAACAAGCTAAGCTAGACATCTCCTACATCAAGGCAAGTATCTCACCAAGGTTCAGATTCAGCAAAAGCTTCCCCATATTCCATGGGAACTTGATGCAATGGGGACCATTTCTTCCTAAGGGGTAAGGAATGATCCATATGGATATTGGTGGCCACCCACCTATTCCATTGGCTCAAAACATGGGTTTGCACTTTGGTAGTTTTTCTATGGTTTTTCGGGTCCTGAACTTTCGAGGTTGTTTTGAGGCCCTAAATGTTGTTTTTTTTTTATCAACAATGCCTAGGATGTGGTTATAGGAAAATGCTAGGCCAAAAATAATGAGTACTCCTCGGCTAGACCTTTCCGATGAGGTATTGAGTGCCCCAAACAAAGATCGTAAGAAAAAGTTACGCCCTCAGGAAGTTGGCGTATCAACTCCCCCCATCGGGGCCCATGAACCTTTTGACGTTTCATCTTTTGGGGTTATGGTTTTTGATGCTTAGGGTTTTCTCAATTTTAATTTATGTTAAAAATGCCTTGGGAGCCTCATTGTAATCATATTCTTGCAAATGAGCATAGCCATTACATATCTTCTCAGAGATAAGCTGCCATCATTCTAGCGAGTTCATTCACTCTATATTTTTATAGTTTATGCACATTTCTCTCATTAATAGAAATTTCATATTACTATATCTCTGTGTTTCTTGCAATATTTTTGTGTATTTCATTATTATATCTCTACCTTCATTTTGTTCTCAAAATAATCCAGATCATGGCGTGATATATAACACGACACACCATTAAACATACAAATTTAAACTAGTGATGCATTGAAGTCCAACAAATGCACTGGTGTTGTAAACAACACGACATTGGACCAAATACTTAACAATGTAGCATAATGGCGTGTTTATTGGGATGCATCATTATCAATATGTTACAATATATTAAAAACACTATGTCGTGCACAACACGACACCATGAAAAACATTTAATAATTATCATTTATGTGTGTCATAAGAAATGCCTCGTGATCGGTTTTGTGCAAATCAATGCACTGCTAAAGATGTACCAGTTCTCCAAGAATAATGGAACATCAGTGCGTTACATATAACCCACCACACCACATAGCATAAAACAAATATAGAATGACATAGTGATGCATCTTGTGGGACTCCCCATTGCCGGTGAGTTATAGAACACAACACACCACTAAAATATGTGTTGGTATTCCCATAACCATGGAGCATGGGTGCATTATACAAATTGTATCACATAGAAGTGCTTCGTTTATAATATAGTGCACCAGTCATGGTGTGTATTTGTTATTATGGGAGCACCAATTATTTTTTCACATGTTTTTGCAAACATAAATTAATTTTAGTTTTTGATAAATAAGAATTAGTTATATATGTGTGTGTTTTATAATTATTTTCTTTTTTATCTATATATATGTGCCTAAAAATATTTGTATGTCAATCAAAGACGATGATGACAAGAGGAGGAGGAGTAGAAGTAGCAATGAGTCGACATGTACACCTTTGTATGTAAGTGGGAGGCCCAAGAGAGGGAGAGGGGGAGGACCCCTTTCCCTATTAAACCTCAGACATGTTCCCTTTTGAGAAATTTTTTCCTCCTCATGTTTTATGAGGAGGCTACATCTCTCAGGGAGAACTCTTCATTTTTACAACAACTGATTCATCGTTGGGATCATGGTCAATAGACATTCAGGGTTTGTCTCAACATGTGGTATCAAACCACGGAGGAGGATATTTATTTTATCACTGGGTTTTCTAGGAGGGAGGATGTTTGGCCCCAGTTTCCTGATCTACCTCATGTTATTATAGGAGAGACCCAACTAACATATTTGTAGAGATATGTTAGTCCATAAATTGTTTCCTCTTCTAGCTTTCAGGTATTTGGTGGTCAGATGTGGATATATTCATTTCATGTAGAGGAGGTTAAGTGCCTGAGTCTTATTCTCATGACATTGTCACACTTTACCTCTGATGAGAAACACATTAGTTTCACTTTGTTGTATTGTAGATATTTTAGTGTAGAGGCCTCGATTGATTAGGTGGTCAAAGATGTTTTTGAGACAATTTTTTTTTGCGTTGGATCATTGTCGCACCATTTTTTATGGGAGGATGTTCTTCCCATTAGCGTCCAAGTTATTTACATTATTTTTTTAGAGGTTTCATGCTACTTGACAAATAGTAACTCACTTTCCTCCTAGGCTTATTATAGATACACATATGCACATGTAGGGGAAGTTGTTTCCCAAGAGGGGCCAACCAAAGGGGCCAACCAAAGGGGCCATGTACTCTAGTTTGTAAGGAGATATGTGATTTGTTTTTTTGGAGAGGAAAATGACCTTGATCTTTTACAATACTCCTATGTGAGGATGGATTGGAGAGAATGTCCAAACATCATATTTATAGAAACCGAGCCAACGGATGGGAGAGGTAATATTATCGATATGTTTTGATAAATCAAGTTGCATATTTTTATGTCTTATTTAATGCACATGTAATTTTTTGTAACGTTTTGTTTCAATTAGTTGATTATTATTATATATATATATTTTTCATATATTGACACATATGTTGGGGATGACCCTCCCCAATATGATGAGGAGATGGAGGAGAGCAGCCTCTAGTACATAGACTTGGCATTGGACCGTCTATATTGAGGTGGGGATTGAGCATGGAGTGGTACCCATACATGTTTGAGAAATATTACATGTACCAAAGTTGTCCGCGATATGGGAGACCCTACCTCATGAAATTATGTCACTAATGTGTCATATTGTTGATTCCCTCAACCACATCGACATGTTGATGGTTGTTGCTCATCATTCTGCTCCATTTGACTCATCACTAAATCGAACCACATCCTCTCCACCACCTGGTCATCCTCCTCCTCTTCCTTCTCCTCCACATGTGTCACCATCCAAGCATCCTCCTACTTGTCCTCCACATGTGTCACCATCCATCGATCCTCCTCCTCCTCCTCCTCCTCCTCCTCCTCTTCCACTTGTGTCACCATCCACTGATCCTCCTCCTTCTGCTCTAGATGTGTCACCATCCACCAATTCTTGTCCTTCTCCTCCACATGTTTCAACATCAAATTATCCTCCTCCTTCACTTGTGTCATCATCCACCGATCCTTGTCCTTCTCCTCCCATTGTGTCACCATCCTGCGATCCTCCTCCTCCACATGTCTCAAGCTATTAATGTTGTCGACACTACGTTCACATTGTCTGTTGCACAACTTGATCTTGGTGGAGATAGATTTGAGAGTCTTGTTTTGTCATATTTTTTGATGTAGGTACCAATAGACCCTCTACCTTTGATATAAGAGGCATTGATGCCTTTGGTTCTTGTGATGGACCTAACTAGTAGTGGTACTATTTGACATGTATATTGATTGTTTTATATTTTACTTGAGATGTATATATGACATGTTTATTTATTTTGATAACATGTATATTGATATGTATATTATGTTTTTTCATATCATGTTGATGTTGTTGTAGTTTTCTTTGTTGTATTATGAGTATGCTAATCATTAACATTATTAATGATTTCTTTGTTTTTAAATTAAATTTGAGATGTATCATTCATTTAAATTTACAGTTGCCATATATTCTTGGATGGGGTGTCTAATGGGATATTGGAGGAGGTGGCACATGTGCAGGATGGTCAGGGCATGTGCCCCCATGCACCCTCCCCAGCAACCATTATGTTTGGATCACCTCCCCATAGAGGCTACTCTGATTATCCAGTTCTCATGTGCAATGTGAGGAATCGATGAGAAGAAGACAAAGGTTGATGGCATATGTACAGAGTGGGTTTCCATTGCCATTCAACATAAGTAATTACCCCTGAATTAGAATGATTCTTGTTGAGAGTGGAGGAAATTTTCTAGTTATAAGGATCGCATGGGGAAGAGATCGATGTTGTTGTTTTCCTAAAGATTTTTCTATAGATCTCCTCCTCGGGTTTCTGGGCAATTTGTTTGCTAGTATAAAGAGGGATTCTTTCATGGATCCGCACAACAAAAGGAAAAATAATGCACCCTCACACTCCAAAAAGGTGGCCACATAAGCTAAAGCAATTGTTGAGGCATATGCAACATCCATCGACCCTCCAAAGCTTACCTTCACTCCATTGAGGAAGACATTAAGGTAATCAAGGCATACTACGAGGATCAAGAGGTGGATAATTAAGCGTCCATGTTTGTCCCAGACTTGGGTACTAGCATTGCGAGAGATACTAAGATCTTCCAAACGATGGAATTATATTGGCATACTAAAGCATTCATTGCTCAGGAAATGTTGGCTAAGGAGGCAGAGATAAAAAAATTCCAGACAATGGTTGGAAGTAATTGAGAAACATAACAAGATTCTCCACACTAGTCTCATCACTCTTCAAGAAGCAAGGAAGAAATATCTAGGTGATTCCTGACAATGTGGCTACTACCTCTTAAGTGCCTATGAAGCATGCAGTCGCATAGGGCTCTCTGAAGGCCCACCCACAAGTTCCCCAGAACGATGGATATGATTGTTTTTTCTCTATGCTTCTTTCCTTTTGTTGCTAGGTTTCTAATTGGTTTCACTTGACATAGATGATGAGTTTGTAAGGACTTTGATAGTCAGATAGATCTCTTTTTTATATATTTTATAAGGATAATAGGCATGCTTGGTTTCCCTCTGGGAAAGCTAATAGGATTTATAGACAAACACGAATGATATGGACACTCAGGGATACCCTCTTAGGCCACTGGATTTTTGTACAATATGTTTCTAATATAATGCAAGAATAACTTACTGACAATGTTTTTTTACAGTTGTCATATAATGTTTAACTTTATTTTTATGAAATCGTTTAGTTTGGATTGTGATTGCAAAAACTTATAACCATTAATGCCATATAATGTTTAACTCTTCTTCATGGTGAATATTTGTTGTCCAACAAGATACAATATGTTGATTAAACATGTTTAGCAAAAAAATATATAAATATGATGTTTAATAATTATGTATTTTTCATACAATGTAATAATAACATTGTGATGTTCAAAGGGGTTGGATCCAATGGTGGAAAACGAGGAGTTTTTCACCATTGGGCAAGGTTCAATTCTCGTGAGGGCTTTACCTGGAGCCATGGGGACACCTTGAGGTAGTGGTCGAACATGTGGTTGCACCCAGAGATACTATAATAAATGGTATTGTGACCCGTGCACACATAAGTGGATCAAATCCCACCCCCATGTCCTTCAACTTTTCAGTCCCCGAGGTGTAGGACAGTCGGTGACAGAGTGTGTTGTTAAGCCACTCCGTGATGTTAAAGTCACCGGTTCGAAACCTGCGGGGGAAAAAAATCCAACCATGTTAAGGGTTGGTGTGGCTCAGGCCGGGTGCGATCCCCTGGTGATTTTGACGGCTTAGATGCCCCTGAGTTGCGGTTTCTCAAGCCACAGGTTAATCCTGATGCCAACAAGTTTGGCCAAATTAACAAAAAAAATAAAATAATAACATTGTGATATAATTATTCACTAATAATAATGATAATGCTATTTTTTAAATTTTTATTATTCAAATATTACAAGACAAAGTTATAATATATTTTTTTACTAAAATCAAAATTATTGTATTTTAATTTTTCCAAAGATTTTATTAATTTATATTATTCAACTATTATAATATATCAAATCTATTTAATTAAATTAAAAATATTAAATATAAATAATAATAATAATTTTTGATCTTTACACTTTCAATGAAATGGTTTCACAAATTTGTACTCTATTACTAATTTTAAGAATTTTCTATTAAAAAAGTATGTAAAAGTATGCAAGTATTAATCAAATCTTCTATTAAAAAGGTATGCTAAGTAGGGTATGTATACCTCTGTAGAATTTAGTAGTCAAATTAGTGCACGAAAGGGGTCCCTTGTCCACAAACAAGGGGTCTCATACACCAATTTGTTGTCTCTCATGGCGGTGACCTTAAAAATAATAATTATTATTATTAATTATATTTGGTTGATTTTGTATTAAAATTTATGCAAATATTGGATTTGGTTAATGAATGAAAAAAATAATAATTTGAATAATTACTACTATGAAATGTTATTTTTTCATTTATTTTAATGATAAAGTTA
>ML783293.1:582429-619391 GCA_009831015.1 Picea engelmannii
CTGGTAGGTTGTGTACCAGTAGCCTGTGTGCTTGTAGATGGTGTACCAGTAGGCTGTGTACCAGGATCCACAACGATCCATTGTTCTTTGTCTACAAGAAGGTCCTCCATCTTGAGCTTCCATAGCTCAAAGTTTTTACCGTTTAACTTCTCTATCTCAACTCTAGATGAGCTCGCCATTTCTCTTTCTTTACTCAAATCTCCACTGCAAAAGCTCCCACTAAACCTAGGTTTATCACAGACCCAAGATAAACTTGATCGATCAAGACCGAGCCAAACCCTCAGCAACAAAGGCGTCCCTTTGAAGCCAAAAATGAGCTCTGATACCACATGTAAGTTTTAAACCTGCGAAGTAAAGCAATGCATATAGATTCATAAGCAATACAGAAATTAATCAATCACTCATACACAAAGTACACAGAGATTTTATACCAGAAACCCTCAACTGGGAAAACCTTTCTTATTTTCATTATATCGAATTTCACCATTCGCCATACAATATATATAATTTTTTTAGGTATTCCGTAGATACCAAAACCCTAATCCCTTAATTCAGGATTAATTTACAAATCCACTAAAAATAGCAAAATCCGCTAAAAATAGAAAAAACTGCCCAAAAACAAATTTTGGGGCGCTGCCCCAAATACTGCACGTAACCAGGGGGGGGCATACCTGCCCCCCCCTGGGAACCCCTAGGAAAGCGCCCGATTCACATGGAAGATATTTAGGTGAAGGGATCGTCAAACACATTTGTCGTATTTGACGCACCCACACACACACACATGCAAAGAATATAACACATACCCAACAAAACCATCGAGGGATGTCTCCAAGACCCACCCTTCTTTTGGCAGGAAACATTCAGAGGAGGTGGGGGAAGTTCCCCATGTACTTTGGGACATCCCCTTCCAAATGGGGACTTCCCCCTATAGTGCCCATGTCTTTGAGGATGGTGAAATACAAGGGACATGAGGTGGGGGGAGTCTCCCATATCCTCTGGAATATCCCCTTCCAAATGGGGACTCCCCCCTATAGTGCCCATGTCTTTGAGGATGGTGAAATACAAGGGACACATCTCTAGTAGTGGGGATGTGTTTCCATCCAACATTGGTTCACTCTTTTACACTCTTTTATGAAGCCTATTTAGGTACTAAATCTCAATGATATTTATTTCAAGTTTCAACTAAGAGTTTTATAAAAGTGCATAAATGTGTATGTGTGCCATTTATATCCTTATCTTGCTTTCCGTAATAACTTAGAATTTTTGTGTGTACAAAAAATTATACTAACGCTGGTTGGGAAAAATAGAAAATAACAAAATAGAGACAAAATTGTAGAATATGGATTTTATAAGTAGAACTATAAAGAACAAAACTACATATTTTATGTGTTACAGAACTCTTTACAGAAGATTGATTGTGTGTAAGACTTATCAAAGAATGAAATACCATTTTAATATTTCCCTTCATAAAATTAAACCTCGATCCATAGGAAACTTCCTTGCATAGCTATACAAAGATTGCCTACTATAGAACATTTCACATACTGCAATGGGTTGTCACACGACAAGACAACAGTTGTACTTGGGATTGATAAATTAATTGAGTTGTAGTTGATTGTAATTTATTTTTGGGATAAGTCAAAATGAAACAACATTCAGATAAAATTTAAATGGATTTTATAATATCCTGTGTCCTAAGAATGCATAAGAGAATCAACCAAAACAATAAGAATGGATCATGTAAAATACCAGTGTGGAAAAAAAGAATTAAATGCCCTTTTTCCATTTTTAATGAGAACAATTTTATTTTTGGACATGTTTGGTGTCATATTACATATCAGTTTTTTTTATAGTATCTTCATAAAATCATTGATATCATATTACATATTTTTGATTTCAAGTTGTTTGTTTGCTATTTTCTTGTTTGGCCTTTTTGTCACTCTGATCAATGTTAGTTTGTCATTTTATGGTGATGAGAAATCAGAAAAATGTTAAACTCTGATCATGTACAGAATGACACTAGCAGAAGTTTAGAAATTAGTTATTATTAAAAGTTTTGTATCTCTATATTTGTGATATTTGAAAGGAAGTGAGACAATTCAGTTTTGAAAACCTTCATGGTGTGTGTTCTTTCTTTCTTCTTTTGTTTCTTTTGAATTTTAATAGTGTATCAGTGACCCAGCTAAGACTCCCAATCACAATAACACTTAATTGGTATTTGTATGCCTTTGCCCTGGGAAACACTTTGAAAGGTATACCTTTGCATTGCCTTCTCGTGTAGGTTGTAAGGGGATTTTTTTGCATAATTGGACAATCATTGATTACTAGTCTTTTTAATTCTTGGCCAAAGGAAGCCTGCATTCTGCATTTTCCACTTGTCTTTTCTGATCAAGAAATACTCTTGCACATTGGCTAACTTTGCACCACTAAATATCATTTGAGTGAAGGGTGTTTAACAAATCATTGATTACTAGTCTTTTTAATTCTTGGCCAAAGGAAGCCTGCATTCTACATTTTCCAGTTGTCTTTACTGATCAAGCAATACTCTTGCACATTGGCTAACTTTGTGTCACTAAATATCATTTGAGTGAAGGGTGTTTAAGATCCTAGGCTTTGAGTTGCAACAATATGCTTGAGCATTTGCACATAATATGTTGAATTGCAGATTGGATGTTGCACTGCTTGCATTCAGTCCGATAAGCCTTCAGTCTAATACCCAGTAAAAACTAAATGCATTTTTGAACAACCATAGTGTATCAATTAAAATAATAATTGCATACAACATCCTGTATATGCATTAAGAGTTTTTAGATGCATTGAATGCAACTTTCAAGCATACAAGATTCCCACCAAGAGTTTTTGGATTTTTTATTGTTATTTTAATGTGTTATGTTACAATTAATTTTATAATTGTATAGAAATAAAAATAAAATTCTAATTATATAAAAATAAAATTATGTAATTTTTTATTAATGATCAATAATAAGCCGAATGAGAGGCTGGAATGACCAGTTTGACTCATCACTCAAGTTGAATGGATCGATAATCCAACTAACTAATTATAATTGCATAGAAATACAAATGAAATAAAATTATATATATCTTTATTAATGATTTAAGTATAAAACTAAAAAGTATATTAAATAATTATACCATAATAAAAGTGTATAGGACATCTCCTCCCGGATTTATAAAAGGAAACTGATAACCAATAAGAGGAAGGAATAATCGTAATAAATTGTCTTAGGCATTTCCTCAAAATCGACAATTAAATCCAAAATGTAAAAACTTTTGCTTCTATTTGCCCTATAGAGAGCAAGTATTCAAAATAGATAAACTCTTTGGGGATTAATTAAAGTATGGCAATACAATGAAAAACAATTAAGTGATGTCAACCAATTAGAAAGCTAGTCAACCAAATCAGGGTAGAAAGTTAAAGACGAAGTGGTCTTCAGTTATTGTTTGATATTGATGGGGTACTTGTGGTCCCATCAATATTTGTTAAGTCACTAATATTAAGATGTAATGTTATAAACAATAGTCAGCTAGGCATACACAAATTCGAAGTTATTGTGGAGGATGATGTCGTAAAACATATACTAGCATGAATAAATATCAATTGGGTAATGAACTGAGGTGAAACGACCATCAATGAATAGAAGTTGAGCATAGTATTATAAATGATTGTTGAAGAGACAACATTGTGGATGTGGTTATATCACCAAAAATTTGCTTTCCAGTAGCAACTGGTGACACACACCTCGACCAAATAGGTTGATCCAAAGTAGGAATATGACAACTAATTCATGGTGTCGTTGGATAGATAGAATGAGTTCACATTCAAGACCACATTTAGTACTGATGATGAGCCTTGGGCTTCAACGCATTGAAAGGAAAGAAAGAAAATGATTTTAACGTCCACTAGGCTAACAATAGCCTATGGAACAGACCGCCTCACACACGGATTTCTACAGTTCATCCCTTTTCCTGTTCAACTTGATGATGAGTTCCCCCAATTTCTCCACTGTCCCCTCGCTGATTAAGTTATTCCAAGAGCTAGCTGTCAAGATATTTATATAGTTGTCCTTGTTGTCTTTGAAAGCTTCACATTCTAAAATGAAATGTTTTTATGTTTCCACTTTTCTGGAGGTGCAAAACACACACACCCTTAATAGATGCTCTCGATTCTGCCTCCTCCTTTCATCGCGAAGCAAGGTTGATCTCAAAATTTGCCAAGCCTTCCTGAAGGCTGAAACTAGTTTTTCTTTAAACTAAAACAAATTATTCCCTTAACAAACACAAATCTTCAGTTATTTTTTTTTTTTTTAAATACCCTATTATTGTGGTATGTGATATTATTCCGCAGTATGTGGTACTCTTCTACAATTATTGCATCTATTTCCAGTATGCTTCTGGTATTCTCTTCTCTCTATTTCTTGAATTGATTGATTATATCTTTGGTGATAATTGGTGGCTTTAGCTCATACCTATCTTCTCTCTATTTTCTTACTAGTTGTTTGAAGATGGATTTGGTGATACATGAGTGTTCTAGTTTTTCACCCAGTTTCACTGACAGGGGATGAAGGAACGGGTCTTGGGGAAGCTAGAAGAATGCCCAAATTTTTTGTGGATGAGCAACAAAATATATTTAAATTTTTTTATAACAGTGAAAGATTAAAAACAAATATTTTAGTAGGATTATGATACAACTGAATAGATGTAGCAACTATTAAATAATAGGTCGGGGAGGTCATACATAAAGAGTACATTAGCCTACCAAACATGCTAGTGATACGATTATCATATTTGTCATGGCTCAATGTCAAGCAGTGAGGGAATGTTTTTCTTGGAGAACCTGTGGCCAATTTGGATAGGGGCATCTAGACATTGTTGAAACCATCTAGGGCGTTCTCCTCTACCTCCTCCTTTTGGCAGGAGATTTCTAGGTGACATTCTCAGGGACATCCCACAAGGGGATTTCAAGGGGATTTCCCCTGCAATCCCCAAACCCCAGGAGTGGAGAAATATAGGGGATGCCCAGGGTTGGGGATGGACTTTCATGCAACATTGGTTTATACCTATGTTGGAATGGTTCTTGGGATGGAGTATGTATCCTTGGGATGGCTCGAGCACACCCCAAATTTTTCAGAGGACGATGGGTTGGGGATTGCAATAATAATAAAAATAAAAAATATAAAAAATATAAAAAATTTAGAATTCACCATAAACATTTGTAGTTTCTTGTAACTTGTACACATAACATGCTATAATATATATAGTATTATGCACAACCCTTAAACTTGCCAGTTTTGAAAAAAGATCAGAAAATTTAAAAAGGGGCCGAGTGACATTCCATTATTGCCCCCTAGACATGAGCAAAATGTCGTTTAACTTTAGGAAACTTAAGTGTAATTATTTTCAATTTGAAATAAGGTCCATGAAGGGTCTATGAGACAAATAATTGTCTCTATAGTATCTTTTCTTCCTCATATTTCTTGTTAATGATGATTATGTGAAAACTTATATGGCATTCCCTTCTCAAAAGGTTCTGCAGATTTTTAAATCTCTGTTGAAAATCTCTACAAAACACTTTGGTTCTCAAAAGAGATTAGATTCATATTTCAAGTTAAGAAGGTGATTGAATAGGAATTTATTTAAGCATTAGAACCCAATCCGAGTCACTACTATCTGATTGTTTTCTCAATGCTTTAGGTTGGGATGGTAGAATAAGTGGACTTGAATGACTCCTAGAAACCCATGTACAATATGTCAAAGCTGAGATGACCACAAAAATGAGAAGAACAAGAGATGTAACCACAAGGATCAGCCATTTGAAATGTTGCATTTCCTGGTTTTTTGACATGGAGGCTTTGCTTGCTATAATGTTGTTGCTAAAAAGCCAATAGTTTAGATCACTAGAAACCCAAATTGAAACCCGTCATACAAAACCCATGTTTTGAGCTGCAACTTGCACAACATATTTGGATTTAGTGTAATAAAAAAAATGGACAGAAGAAATGATCATATTGTCCAATCATCAATATCCATTGTCAAAACTGAAGATACATGCCCAGAATATCCCTGAAATTTGCCTAGAACATCCCCAAAATCTGTTGGGAACATTCTTTAAATCTGCCCAGAACATCTTGGGGATGATTAGCAAGTCCCCAAGTCCTTGATGAAGTCCCTTATAGATCAGAGACCTTTCCTAGGATTCCCCAAGTCCTGGAAATTCTAGAACGATGGGTATGGTGTTTGTTTTGGAGAGGACAAGTCCCCGTGCAACATAGGTTCACACTCTTTCATGAAGCATATTTAAAACAAGAGTAGATACAAGTTACATCAACCTACAAAACAAGGGACTGAAAACCGTTGTTGTTGTGATTATTCTCCATTACAAAAACATATGATAGAGTATTCTAGCAAGCATTGCACTATACATTTGTCATGGCATGAATATAAAATTAGTTACTAAATATTTTTCTTAAAGAATCAGTATCAGTATCACATGGGTGCAGGTTTCGAAAGGAATCATCCGGATGTCCCCAAAACCTGTAATCTCCAAATCCCCACGGATGGAGAAATGCAGGGTATGCCCCAGGGTTGGTGATGGGTTTCCATTCAACATTGGTTCATACTTTTTTATGAAGCATATTTAAAAGAGAGTATACAAGGTACAAGAACCTATGCAACATGGGAGTGAAAACTATTGTTGTTATGATTATCCCCCATTACAAAAACATGAGTATTCTAGCAAGCATTGCATAATAATATTTGTCATGGCATGAATGTAAAACTAGTGAGTAAATATTTCTCTTAGAGAATCTATAGCACTTGGGTGTAGGTTTGGAAAGGAGTCGTCCAAATGTTCTCAAAACCATTGAGGGGGTTGTCTCCAAGACCCACCCTTATTTTGGCAGGAAACATCCAAAGGAGGTGGGGGAAGTTCCCCATGTACTTTGGGACGTCCCCTTCCAAATGGGGACTTTCACTATAGTGCTCATGTCTTTGAGGATGGTGAAATACAAGGGACATGAGGTGGGGGGAGTCCCCATGTCCTCTGGAATGTCCCCTTCCAAATGGGGACTCCCCCCTATAGTGTCCATGTCTTTGAGGATGGTGAAATACAAGGGACACATCTCCAGTAGTGGGGATGTGTTTCCATCCAACATTGGTTCACTCTTTTATGAAGCCTATTTAGGTACTAATTCTCAATGATATTTATTCCAAGTTTCAACTAAGAGTTTTATAAAAGTGCTAAATGTGTATGTATGTGATTTATATCCTTATCTTTCTTTCCGTAATAACTTAGGAATTTTTTGTGTACAAAAAAATTATACTAACTATGCTTGGGGAAAAATAGAAAATGACAAAATAGAGACAAAATTGTAGAATAAGGATTTTGTAAGTAGAACTATAAAAAACAAAACTACGTATTTTATGTGTTATAGAACTCTTTGCAGAAGATTGATTGTGTGTAAGACTTATCAAAGAATGAAATCCCGTTTTAATATTTCCCTTCATAAATGTAAATCTCGATCCATAGGAAACTTCCTTGCATAGCTATATAAAGATTTCCTACTATAGAACATTTCACATACTACAATGGGTTGTCACACAACAAGACAATAGTTATACTTGGGATTGATAAATTAATTGAGTTGTTGATTGTAATTTATTTTTGGGATAAGTCAAAATGAAACAACATTCAGATAAAATTTAAATGGATTTATGCATAAGAGTGTCAACCAAAACAAAAAGAATGGATAATGTAAAATACGAGTGTGGAAAAAAAGAATTAAATGACCTTTTTTCCGTTTTTAATGAGAACAATTTTATTTTTGGACATGTTTGGTGTCATATTACATATCAGTTTTTTTTTCTAGTAACTTTAGGAAATCGTTGATATCATATTACATATCTTTGATTTCAAGTTGTTTGTTTTCTATTTTCTTGTTTGGCCTTTTTTGTCACTCTGATCAACGTTAGTTTGTGATTTTATGGTGATGAGAAATTAGAATAAATGTTAAACTCTGATCATGTAGAGAATGACACTGGCAGAAGTTTACAAATTAGTTATTATTAAAAATTTTGTATCTCTATATTTGTGATATTTGAAAGGAAGTGAGACAATTCAGTTTTGAAAACCTTCATGGTGTGTGTTCTTTCTTTCTTCTTTTTCTTCTTTTGAATTTTAATAGTGTATCAGTGACCCAGCTAGGACTCCCAATCGTAATAACACTTTATTGGTATTTGTATGCCTTTTCCCTGGGAAACACTTTGAAAGGTATACCTTTGCATTGCCTTCTCATTGTAAGGGGATTTTTTTGCATAATTGGACAATCATTGATTACTAGTCTTTTTAATTCTTGGCCAAAGGAAGCTTGCATTATGCATTTTCCACTTGTCTTTGCTGATCAAGCAATACTCTTGCAAATTGGCTAATTCTGTGCCACTAAATATCATTTGAGTGAAGGGTGCTTAACATCCTAGGCTTTGAGTTGCAACAAGATGTTTGAACATTTGCACACAATATGTTGAATTGCAGATTGGATGTTGCACTACTTGCATTCAGTCCAACAAGCCTTCAGTGTAATACCCAATAAAAATCAACTAAATGCATTTTTGAACAACCATAGTGTATGAATTAAAATAATTGCATACAACATCCTGTATATGCATTAAGAGTTTTTGGTTGCATTAAATGCAAATTTCAAGCATACAAGATGCCCATGAGGATTCATTGTTGTTTTGGAAATGACTACCAACAAGCAAATCAACATTAGAATACTGAGCTTGGAAATGACTACTAGTGGCTCAATAAGCAAATCAACATTAGAAAACTGAGTTGATCATCGTGTCCTTTTTACAAACCATCGATGAGAGATCAATTCTATTGGAAGTGATGTGTTTAAATAAGCTTTCCTTTATTAATATTTCTAGGCTACCATTTGTGCATAGATTTTAGGAGGCTCCACACCCATATCTGTTTGCATGGGTTTCGTGTTACCTACATCTGTAGTTGGGTTTCACCAAATCATCAAGGAAATGATACGACTAACCAACTCAATGCTCAGTAAATCTAAATTTCTACACACCCATATCTGTCTGCGTGGGTTTCCTGTTACATACATGTGTAGTTGGGTTTCACCAAATCATTAAGGAAATGATACGAGGGACCAACTCAATTATCTAAAAATTCTAAACATTTAAGCAACATCATAGATCCTCCTAGCCTAAAAATAGGCCATAGTCATCTTATTAGAGACCATATGATTCAAATTCAATATATTTGAACCTTCTAACAAGTCATATCTTATTCTCATTGCAAGTCTCTGAACCAACAATGGAAATCCATAGAAAGGGCCATTGCATTGAAAAATATTCAGGATTACAAGCAAAAACTTCCTTTTCTAAGCATTTCACTTTAAGCCCAAGTCCAAGAACACAACCAAAGCTATCCTTACTACTCAAGAATCTTGAAAAATGGTCATGGCTTCCCAAGCCAAAACTAACATGTTTTCTAATACATTTTGAACTATTGATGGGACTCATCATGATAAATTATCATTTATATCATGTGTAGTTAGAAAATACAATCAGTTTGTCACTATCGTTCTCTTTAAAAGCACCGGCAAACATCAAAATAGTGAGTTGACCATTGTGTCTTTTTTTACAACCCATTGATGAGAGATCAAGTCTATCAAGAGTGATGTGTATTAACAAAATTTCCTTAACTGATTTTTCTAGGCTACCATCTTTTTTTTTACCAAGAAAACCTCAAGGGGAAACCCAAGGGATGCTTCCCCACATTTATGCATGGCATCCCTAGTAAACTTGTTGGCATAGAGAGGTGCACCTAACCTAGGGGGATTCAAACCAGGCACTTGCTAGCGTGGAACCAGCCAAATGCCCAATAACATTGGTAAAAATTGGTTGAGCTGACCCCTTGGACTTCTAGGTTACCATCTATGCACATTGCATAGAGTATGGATAATTTTATTGGAAGTAAAAGATTTGGGAGGTATTTGTCTCACACCCATATCTGTCTACATGGGTTTCCTAATATAGATGAGTACAGTTGGGTTTCACCTAATGTTTTTTTTTTGTAAGTGAGAGTGAAATCCTGTATTACTGAAAGAAGTTATGATACAAAAAGGAAAGGGGAATCCCTGGATCTAGCATAGAGGAAACCAGATCAGGGTTCTCGGAGTTTCACTGTCTAACATGACTAAAGTAGCAGGGGGGAGATTGGGCCACCACCTTGGGAAACCGACCCAGTCCTCTGAAAACCAGTTTGAGAAATTAAACCAAAACATACACATAAAATTCATAACCATAAACAAGGGTAGCTCCTACACTGAACACAACTTGACTAGGGGCTAAACCTATGCTATTCCAGGATGATGGGATGTCGTTCGTCTCCATCCTTTATTGCCTTGCTCTCCTTCCTCTGGTCCACCGTGCATGTCTTTCTGATACAAGCTGGTGTTCCGTTCCGGTCTACTGGGGTGATGCCCATGTGGTGGACATAGCATAGGTACAGGTGGAATTGGCTTGCCCTTCATTCCATTTTTTCCTTCTGCCTCCTCTGGTTCTCCGCTAGTCTTTTTGCACTGGCCTCCAGGTTGCTCAAGCGATTCAGAATTTTTGTGAGCACCTTTTTGTGGTCCCTAATAGTCTCCCTGTTGGTCTCTTTCCAGTCAGCGCTCATCTTCCCTATCAACATTTTTGTTCGCCAACCCTCCTCCACCGTTTTGTGGTAGAGGGTTGTTCTGGGTTGTGTGGCCCCGGGGTCCCTTATCCCGTCAGCTTCCCGAATTAGTTCATTCAAGGCTTTTCCCTTGTGTGTGGTGTTGATTTCTCTCTCCCACCTGTTGATGATCACTTTTCCCTTTGGATCAACCTATGTGAGAAAGGTACCCTTGGATTCTCTAGCCGCTTGCTCTATCCTTGTAATCCTCCGGGCGCTTGTCGGAGGTTCTTTCCCCTGGGGGTCTCTCTTACTATGGGTTTTCTTCATTCGTATCATCTTGACCCATTTGTGGTGATTTTTGCATTGGGTTCTTCTCTTGTTCCTATTCGCCCCTTCCTTGTATGTAAGATGGCCTATGTAATTACTTCTCTCTGGTCTGTGGCCCTTCCTAGTGATTCTTCTCTTATGGGACTTCCCTGGCTATGGGTGCATCTTGGCAATCATGGGCTGATCATAAAGGTGTACCTTCTGATTCTTTTCCACTATTTCGGTATGTGTGCTCTTGGGATCCCTGCTGTAATTCCTGCACCAATCCTTTCCTCTGCTTGTTGTACGGAGATCATTTCCAGTCCCCGTATCTATACTTGGGTGGGGTGTACCCATACTTGACCATGGGAAACCCTTTTGTCCTTTGTCCTTTGCCGCCTGTTGATTATCTTTTCTTCTTTCCCACTAGCATCCCCTGTACTTCTTCCTATTGACAGGACCGTGGTGTCGTACCTCCTCTTGTTGTGTGACCTGGATCTGCATTGTAACTCATGTTTGAGTGGTGGGCGATCAGATTCTGCCTGGATCCTTCGTGCCCTTCAATTATTTATGCGCCTCCATCCTCGGTGTGGTCATCTGTACTTTGAATGATGTCACGATCTTTTGTCGCTAGTTGGGTGCAGTCTGTTCAGAACTGACCATTCGAGATGTTACTCCAGATAGTGTCCAGTTCCGGTCCTTCCTTGTTGACTCCCTCGTTAGCAATTTTGTCCACTACTCCATTTGTTGACCTGCATACCCAACACAACTCCACTGTGATCCCCCTCTGCAAGTGCTCCTAAATTTTTTACAGGAAATGTGCCAAGCGCCAATGCCTCTGAATTTTTGCCACTTTGGTACCGTTTTGGAGTCTCCTTACTGTGTTGATAACCAAGATGGAATCTCCTTCCACTATGGCGTTTTTCATCCTTTCCCGACTTAGAATCTCGAGGCAAGTCTCCGGGGCTCCGAATTCCACGGCGTTGTTGGTGGAGTTTCCCAAACTCCCAGCGTAGATTGGGATGATATTTCCTTCACTGTTCCTGATTACTCCTCCCATTCCTATCCATCCTGGGTTACCTTTTGATGCCCTATCGAAATTCAGCTTGAGGGAGCCTACTAGTGGTGGTTTCCAGTTGTGCTCACCTACTTGGAGTTGCAATGTCAATCTTATCTTATTGAGGTTACATTCGTCTTTCAGGTGGAAGGCTTCTAGGATTCGGGAGTCCTGGTCTGTGAGTTGCACTCTTCTTGTTTGGCAATTGTGGCTCTACACCATTTACCTTGTCATGGATATTATTGTTTGCTTGATCTTCCCTTCCGACCAACTTTCGTTCCTGAAGATGTGTCGGTTGCTTTCCTTCCATATTGCCCATATGATCATTCCTAGGATGAGGGTCCAACAGAGATTCAACTCTTCATTTTCACTATAGCTCTCTTTCCAGGTGTTGATAGTTGTGGAAATGTTACCTTGGATCCTATTAGACTGTCAGAAGATACCTGTCGCCCAGTCCCAGATTTCTATTGTGTAGGTGCATTCGTCGAGAAGATGGTTCGTTGTTTCTTCCTTGGCTTGACAGAGGTGACATCTGGATGGACCTATGAATACCCTTTTCCTTAGGTTTTCCCAAGTTAGAATTCTATTTTGGAGAATTAACCACTGGAAAATTTTTATTTTTGGCCAATGGGGGTTGTTCCAGAGCTTATCCCATTGTTGCGTTGGGTCTTCTTGGTCCTAGTCCATGATATAGTGTCAGACTTATTTTAGGTTGAATTCCCCACCATATTTTTGTCCCCATCTTAGCTGGTCATTTCCTTCCGTGACTACTATTTTTCATCTCCCCAATTCCTCCTCCACCTCTTTTAATGGTGTTGCGGTTTGGTCTCTGTTCTGTGGAGTAAGAGTGTCCCAGATCCTCCATTTGTTGCGATTTGTTTCTTGTTTCCAGTAATGGTAGACTCTAGTTTTTCCTTGAGCAATCATCTCCTGTTGGAGTTCCTCCCTGTCTGGTTTCTCCATTCAAGGTTCCTATTGCCAGGTGTCCTCCCAGAATCTGGTTGTTCTGCCATTCCTCACTTCCCAAAAGTTGTGTGTCTGAATCTAGGCTTTGTTGCACCAGGCTAGGTTCCAGATGGTTGAACCTTCCCTAGTGCCTCTGAAGCGGATTCTGTCCTGGTCACGTATGTCCGGGGCATACTTTTCCTTCCACAGGTTTACCCATGGTGTAGTGGTTTCTTTGACCCAGCGCCACCAGAGTTTCTCCCCGTAGGCATCATTGGTCACCTACGGGTCTTGTAGCCCCAGGCCTCCTTTTCTTTTTGGTTTACAGACCTTCTCCCAGGACACCAAGGCCCATTTTTTCTTTGTTTCCACTCCTCACCATAGGAAATCCCTTTGGATAGTTCTTATTTTTTGTAGAATCCCCTTGGGGGTTGGGAAAATGGACATCATAAAGGTTGGAATTGCTTGCAAAAAAGACTTGGTCAGAATAAGTCTTCCAGCTAGGTTGAGGGATTTGTACATCCAATTTGTCACCCGCTCCTATAACTTGTTGATTATTCCTTCCCGAGTTGACATTTTACAAGCTTTGTCTGTCAGGGGGATGCCCAAGTACTTGGTTGGGAGTGTTTTGCATTCAAAACCCAAACTATTGGCCAAATTTCATTGGATTGAGGGGTTGGTATTGAAGAAGAAGATCATAGATTTGGAATGGTTGATCTCTGCACTAGAAGCTTCCCCAAACTCTTCTAGGATTCATTTGTAAGCTTTTGTTTCCTTGACCGTGGGTATACCATGAAGTAAAGTGTCATCCACGAACTGTTGGTGTGTGGAAGTGGGGCAATTTTCGAAAGGTTTGATACCTATTAATTCACCTGTTCCAGTTGCGCTTTTTATGCTTCAACTGAGACCTTCCATCATCAGAATAAACAAGAAGGGGGATAGCGGGTCTCCTTGTCGGATGCCTCTTGTGGGCCAGAAGGTTTTGGCATGGGCTCAATTTATTAGTAGGGAGTAGCTTGTAGTGGATACTAGGCTGACAATCTAGCTAATACAATGTTGGGTAAATACAAAGGCTTCCAAAGTCTTGACCATATAGTGCCAGCTAATTTTGTCATAAGATTTTGCTAGGTCCAGTTGTATTATCATTCCCCCTCTCTTCTGGAGCTTCAGGCTGTGGATAAGCTCATGGGCATGGATGATATTGTCCATTATTTATCTTCCTTCCACGAAGCCTACCTGTTCTTGTGAGACCAGTGTGGGTAGGAGGGGCTTCAATTTATTTGCTATAACTTTAGAGGTTATCTTATATACCACATTGCACAGTGCTATAAGTCTGTAATGATCAGGGGTTTTGGCTTCATTTTCTTTGGGGATTAGTGTAATCGTTGTAGCATTTAGCGCTTTTAGGATGGAGGCTAACCTTCTAGAGTCTTCCACTACTCTATAAACATCGTATTTGACAACTTCCCAGCATGCTTTGAAGAACTCCACAGTGAATCCATCTAGACCTGGGGATTTCCCATTGGGCATTTCCTGGAGTACTTGGTCAATTTCCTCCTCAACAATGGGTTTGTTTAGGTTGTTATTTTATTCATCGGTGACCAAGCGAGGGATATGTTGGGTTATCCTCTGTATGGCCTCCATTTTATTTTGGGTTCCTGGGCTATCCCATGGAAGTGGTTTACTAGAGTAGTTTTGATCTCCTTATGTGACTCTCTCTCTATTCCATCCTGGTCCTTGATCTTCAGGATTTTTTTATGGGCTCTTTTGGCCATAGTTGTTCTATGAAAAAACTTGGTGTTCCTCTCTCCTTCCCTTAGCCATCTGATACGGGACTTTTTTCGCCAACATGTTTCTTCCTGCTGGCATCGAGCTTCCCATTTCTGGGTCATCTGGATCTCTTCCTTTTTCTGGTCCTTCGTATAGCCTTCCGATATGCAAGTTTCCTGGAGTTTTTTCATTTTGTCTTCTATGTTGTTTTTTTCTTGGTTTATATTCCCAAAGGTGTCCTTGTTCCACTCCTTGATCTTATATTTGATGTAATTTAGTTTCTTATAGAGTTTGAACATCCTTGTCCCTTGATCTGGTTGCTCCTCCCACCACCACTGTTTGATTCTTTCCTTGAAAGTCGGGTGTTCGATCCAAAATTTCTCAAATCCGAAGGGTATATTCTTTGGTGTGGTTTGGAAGCCTGCTTCTAGTTGCACTGGCCAGTGATTAGATCCCCCCAGGGAAGGATGTTGTAGTCTAATGTTAGCCCCTGCATAATGATTGACTCTGATACTAGAAAATTTTTTAGATTTGTTGCTACCTAATACTGGTTCATCTGTTTATTGTTCCAGGTGAACTGGCCATTAATAGTTTTGAGGTCTACCATCTTTGTTGTGTCTATGAACTTTGAGAATTCTTTTGCATCCCTATTCAATCTTCTTGTGCCTCCTTTTTTCTCCACCAGTGACGTGATGATGTTGAACTCCCCTACCAGGATCCATTGGAGGTTATTGGATCGGGTTTTGAGGTATTCTAGGTCTCGTATCATTCCTCTCTTTTCCTCCGACACCTGGGGCCCATACATATTAGTGCATAGAATCACCTCTCTGTTTCCAATGATTTGCATGTGAACCATAAGGGTGTGCCTGGTTGCTTTAGCTACTATTAGGCTTAGTACTTGTGGGTTCTACAAGGTGAGAATACCTCCTGCCATTTGGTGGCCTCCAATAGCCACCATTTTGTACTTGCGCCAATGTTGTTTATTGATTGCCTCCATTCTATCTGTAGTGCATTTTGTTTCTTGGATGAAACAGAGATTCAGTTGTTCCTACTTAAGTCTATTTCTAAGGATTCTTTGCTTTCTCGGGCTGTTTAGGCCTCTTGTATTCCAAGTTATAACCTTCATTTAAACATGTGGGGGGGAGTTGGGGAAGAGTTTCTTGATCTTACTCGAGTTTATCAGTAGCGCTCCATGCTCTTGTAGGGCTACACTATTGGATTTCAGACCTTTTTTCCTCCTCATCTGCTTGGGTGAGAGTTGTGGTTGTCCCTCGCAGGCTTTGACTCCTAAGTGTCATATCTCCCCATGTGTTTGCTTTAGTCCTCTGGCTTTGGCTTCCTCCCTTAGGAGAAACAGGTATTGAATGCGGTCAAGTTGCTCTGTTGGTACGTTGTCTACTCCCTGTCTTTTCCATTGCTCCAGTATATTCAGAAGATTTATCCCTTCTCTTTCCACAAGGTCTCTGAGATCAGGATCTTCTGTACCTACTTCTCTTGGGGTCATTTCCACATCTCCCTCTGCTTCTTACATGGGGTTTTTTTTGTCTCTGGTTTCTCCATCCATCGGGGTTGCGCTACTCCCCTATTCCTTCTTGTTACTTGGTTGACCGATGGGCTTGTTTGTTGCTTGTTCTCTGACTTCTTGCGCTTTGGTCGAATATTTTTCGTCTTCAACCCCTTTAGTGGTTTTGTCTCGTCCTTTCGTTTTATTCCAGGTCTCCGGGTTATTTCTTGGTGGGGTTTTATTCTTCTTTTTGTTTTCTCTGCTTCTGGAGTTTGGTTTTATAAACCCATCTTAATCCTGTTGTGGTTTGGGGTTTTCCACTTCCTGTTTTTATTGAGAGGGCATCCTCTGATCAAGTGTCCATGTTCATGGCATCTTCTGCATCTGAAGGGGATCTGTTCGTAATCTATGTTTTGGATCCATTCCTCATCCTTGAATTCCAGACTTATGGCTTCTGGGAGTGCTTCTGACACATCCATCTCTATGCAGATTCTTGCGTAAGATGTATACCTCCCTTTTAGGGTGGCTTCTGAGGTATTCACATATTTCCCCAGTTTGTTTCCTATTGCTTCAAAAGTAGAGGCAAACTAGTAGTCTAATGGTAAGGAGTAAAATCTCAGCCAGACCGGCACCTTTTTGAAAGTCTCCCTTTCTGGGGAGAAACTTTCCTTCCATGACCGCATCTACATTCCTACTGAGGCATGGAAGTATGGCCCTCCCTCAAAGACTCTATCCCTATCCTCCAGGTTCATGAATACTACTTTGAAGAAGCCTTTTGAGCCCAGGTGGAGCTCCACTTCTCCGCTTGGCTTCCAGTGATATTTAATCCAGTTGCGCAACGTTCTTTCTATGGGCCACAAACCCATGAACTTGCAAATTAGTGCATGCATCTTCATCTGGTCCCTACAGAGTTGCGTTTGTGGATCCTCCAATATCACCTTGGGTATCATTGTTGTTTTTGATTTGCACGGGTTGCGCCCTTTTGTCCCATTGTGCTGCATTGTGTCTTGCGCCTCACTCTGAGTTTTTGTAACTTCTTCTCCCATGCCCTCGCTTTTGCCCTGGTTCCTTTCCTAACTTTTTCCTGGGTCTGATCCCAAGGTACCTGTCATTGGTGTCTTGAAAACTATGCCTCTTGGCCTTTTCCCCCTGTCCACCACTACCTGTTTGTATGAGGGGGTTCCCTTACCCTCCCTTTTGGTGCTCATGCTATCCTCTGTTGTGGTCATGGCTTCCAAACCCTAGCTTGCAGTTGCTCCAAACCCTAGCAGACCCTCGTTTTCGTCTTTTCATTCCATGGGGTTTCACCTAATGTTACATTTATTGTTATTGGGAATTTATCGTCGATGGTCTGGAAAATAAATTATCGACAATATCGGGGAAATTATCGAGAAACATAAAAGAATACAACATTAATCAATTTTTTTTCAAAATTTTAAACATGTAAAGCAACATAAAAAAATCACATTTCTACATAGATATAAAAACAAAACTGATATATAAGATGTATAAGATGTCAAGTGGTACATCAATCATCGATATTGAAATATGATATCTGTCCTAAGTCATAAGTTCTAATAGGATAATACAAAATCACATAAAAAAATCTATCTCATGAGATGATCATCATGGGGCATCTAGATACTATAAGGATAATCATAATGCACTAAGAAGACATGGTCGAGGATTAGGTTTCCCTTGCCTCTGAGAAGCTTGTGGTTCCTCAATTCATCCCTTTGAAGGTTGGGAAAATCCTGACCCAACCACCAAATGGCAACAAATAAGAGAGCACCTACCCACTGTCACCTTAGGCAGGTGTTCCCATCACTTTAGAGGTGAGGTAGTCACTTCAAGGGGGGAATCCCAATGAGCCCAGGGGAAATGAGATGGAAAGTGAGATGTATGAATGGAAGCCCCTATGGGTCAATTTACTAGATGGAAGAAGGCTTGAGAATGAGTTTCGTGAGAGGTTTAAGGTTTCCAAGTCCTTGGGTACCCACTGAGAGTGTTTGTACCTACCCGAGACACAAGAAAAACCAATTGTTCGTAGTATATGTTAGGTAGACAAGCAAGTTAAGCTTGCTGTCCCTAATTGTAGAAATAAATAGAAATATATACCAGCAAGAACAATAGGTAGTTACTGCAAAATTAACCATCAAAATTGTCAAATAATTATTGGACAATGAAGCACCAAACCAATAGATAAATTTCCAATATTCAAGCACAAACTTTGACGATAAAAGAGGGATTCTAGATAGTGTTTTCAGAGAATTATTGTAGCAGTCTTATGGCTGTATCAAAAAATTGCTACGGCAGCAAGATTCAATCACCAAAAATTGCAAGTAAACCACCCAAAAGATGCACACTAATTAGTAGATTAATATGGCAACGTCTTAGCAAATTTTTTACGGATGAATAGTGAGTAAGAGAAATAAGTTAAATGAGTTTTCTGCAGCCCTAATGGCTGTAGCATAAAGTTTATAATATCAATAAGATATCATTGACCAATCAAAATGCCCTTGTGGCCTTATCAAGCTTAGAGCACATAGAATAGATTCCAATTTAGAGAATCTCAAAATCTCATGTTTTCACGTATACTGATGCAATGATTTTATTTCTCCAATGCAAAGAAGATTAATGCTTTTAACTATTGGGATGTGGAGTATCAAAATTAAATAGCTAGATGAACTACTTCCTTTGGGGTGTAAGCCTTTTTACTCCCTAAGGAAAGCTAAGCTAGCTAGGAAAAACCCTAGGAGGGTGTAAACCCTTTTACTCCTCTTAGTATTTTCTTATGCAACAAAGTATTTCAAGACAATTGCAATGGACTTAGTGGGGTTGTATGCACTTATACTCCCCAAAAGCTTAAGAAAATTAACCTTGAAACCAATAAAAGAAGCAATAGCAACAAAGATTCCTTACCTAGTCCAAGCATTAACAAGATAAACCTCTTTTTAACCAAGCAAATCCACCATAAAGCAAGAAATAGTCCTCCAGTAGAGTTAGTGAATCATCCATCCATCCAATAGCCAAAGTAAAACCATTACAAGAGAGTAGCAACCAAGAGACAATGAAAAAATCCCAAATAGGGTGCAAATTTCAGCCAAGTATCCTCTCACAAGAAGAGAGTTATGTGTTATGAAAATGATTTGAGTTTGATCTCTATCAATAGGATTAACAGCAAGCTAGATAAATCCTATCCTACAAGATGATAACATCCATTCAAAGGCCAAGATAACAAATCCAAAGAAGAAATTAGGCAAATATTACCTCATAGATTAAACACAAATTGACATCAAGTATCCACACACATGCACAACACACCTTCTTGATCTCCAAAGTCTCTTTATTCCAAATGAAAAGTATTACAATAGTACAACTACAAGCAGCAATCCCCAAACTCCAACTAGATTGCAATGGGAGAGAGCTTGTATAAAGAGCCAAAGGTGAAAATCCCCAAGAGAAGAGGGTGCACCAAGTGGACATGAGAGGGCAACCAAGTGTAATGAACTAGTAGCCAAGTGTAAGCTGAGGGAAGCCAAGTGTCCCACAACTCCTTTGGTGCCAAGTGTGAGCAATAGGAAGAGGGGGAGGGCACCACCTATCAAATCATGGATGAGCTCACATGTGGGTGTGCCACCTCTCTCAAGGAGGGCGCACTTCCCTTTTTTCACATGCTTAATAACAACCCACACATGCCCGCTTTTCTCCTTTATCCAATAGAACTCATCCTTGTGTTGCCACATAGCCTTTTGAGGCTTTATTTGTCTCCAACATGTCCCCACATGTTTCCTTGATTTTTTCCCTTTGCTGATTTTTTTGATTTTATTTTGAATTTTTTGGGTTTTTTGAGGTTGACAAACAGATAATAGGAAGTTCTGTCTGTTTTGGGTGGATTTGGAGCATCCAGGATCCCCGGGGGCACCCCTTTTCTTAAATAAGTATTTTGTAAACATTGTAAAGACTTGTGACCCCCCTAATGAATGGTCACAAGTCACTCCCATAAAGAGTTGTGTAAGTTCTTTAATAAAATCAGTGGGGCTACAAGCTCTCACTCTTCATCCCCCCCTGGGGAACGATGTTTTTTGGTGATTGTCTCAAATTTTTCATTTTAGCTTAGATTCAATTTCATAACTAAAGATAAGCTAAAGTAATCTTTCAATTCATCACAAAGCATTGAAATCAACACTTAGATTAGATTTCCTTTTGCAAAGTAGAACACTAATTGCTAGATTAGCTTTATTTCTTGCAATTTCAAGTTGGCAAATAAACCATCCCATCGGCTCCTCGAAAGAGGCCTGGTCAGTGTGGATTAGTAATTAGTCTCACATTTCAGTTTCAGTTATTTACTTCTTGTTTAAAATAAACAAATTCCCCTCATCTCTCAGTGTGGTTCCTGACCCTTCTAGTTGCGATCTAGTCTCGATCGGCTGAAAGTAAGTTTCATACACGTTGGGCTGGTCAGTGGTTGATAGATTAATTAGGACAATCTCTAAGTGGTATCATTTGTCTAAGACATATACCTTGGGTGTCGTGTGTCAAATCACCTGGAAACTCGCCTTGTTGGATCTGCGGAACACCTGGTCGATAAGTTTTAGATTGGTGAATGATACATAAGGAGGCCCAAACCATTTCATTAACTCAACATCAATTTATCCTAATAAAACACACGAACTACATTGCCCATGATTCACTTTAAGGCACTGGTCTCATTGTTTACACTCAACAAAGCCACAGGCTTCATTTTACATTTGGGTTATCTATTTGAAGCAAATTTAATGTTACTTGCATCTAACAATTGTATCTCAGTATCCTTTTATGCAAGTATATGCTTATTGTTTATATCATGGTGAATATTTAGTTTATGTTTTATCAGTTTATGGTTGATTGTTGAAAGTAATAAACTACTAGATTTCATTTCTTGTACTTAGCTTATTTCAAATCCTTAGTATATTTGTTAGGGACTACCCCCTTTGGCTTCGCTAGGAGTTGGCCTAGATGGAGGAGTTAAGGATTAGGTGACAACACCTTAACTCTCACTTTCCCCCAAGGACACACCGAGTGGATTGAATATTTATTCCACGTCTCCCAGGTGTGTATAAGGAGGCAACAAGTCCTAGACATAGTTTGTCCACACAAACTAGGGTAAACCACATGTTAATGGGTCAATAGACCTAATCTTTCCCCTTTACAAAATAATATTAAACAATTGATCTTAAAATTTACTTTTGCACAAAATAAACCCTAAAGTAAGATGATGTCTCCCCTTTAGGGGACGTTTTTGACACTTTCCAAGTTGTTGGAGAAGAATGTGGAAGTCGTTGGGGCTCCTTGAGTTTCCTCTTCATACGCCAAGCCTTCTCCATGCCTCATTTGGTAAATATATGCCAAGTGTCAATGTGTAACTCCATCACCACCAAACCCTATCCCCTTCATGATGTCAACCCTCAAGGAGGTGACGTTTTTCCTCTCCTAGGAAATTCATTTGGGTGGTAGAGGCTAGGTTAGGCCCATCATGATGTCTTCTAGGCCTCCAAAGGCACGTCTCTGTCATCCAACATGTGGGCCCTAGGCATCCATCCTATAGTCTTCTTTCCCCATGGAAGCCCAAGCTAGGCTTGTTCTCACAAAACTGGCTACCAAGCAAGGTCTTGCAAAACAAAAGGGTACGCCCTCCAAAGATCTCAAGTCAAAGATATCATGACAAGTGTAAACCACATCTAATAAGAAAGACACGTAAACATGTGCATCAAAACTACCTCATCAAATTAAACAAATGCTCAAAAACCTTATACAATTGACCAAGTTTAAGTATGGGAGGGGTGTCATAGGAGTCCTATTGGGTAGACCAAAGCCCTTAAGTAGGGGATGCTCCTAAGGATGGCCTTTCAAGGTCATGTAGTGGATGATGAGGTGGAATGGGTTTAGACTTCATAAGTCAATGATTTTCATGACATACAAGGGCTTGTATTATCTCATTCATGGGTGCCTTTGTAGAGGGTGTGGGGCACCTTCATTTACGATGAACTTTTCCCAAGCGCATTGTCTTGTCATTCTTTATTTCTTTCATGTTTTAAGGAATGAGTTGAAGGCCATTGTCCTAGCATGGTGTCTAGATAATGACAGTGTCATTCACAATTACCTCACGGAAATGAGAAGGATGACTCGTGATGAGGTCCCCTTTCTCTCAGCTCTGTAATTGAGAGTCACTACCCTAGTTTAGTGACCAGATGATGGTAATGTCATACCGCTAAATACCCATGATCATGATAGTCTGGCTCGTGATGATACCTCCCATTCTCCAACTAACCCCTTAAGCATTCATTATCATTTATTTTTGTAGGTCCCCCTTTTCTTATAAGTAAGCATCTTATTGCTTTCTTGGGGATCCCTGGGAGAAGCATCTGGAAGGTCTATATTTAGGCTTTTATCCTAAGTTACCAGGATACAGAAACGGATATGAATCCGCCAAATTTTTGAAAAGATAGGATTTGGATACGAATCCGCCAGATTTTTGAAAAGCTAGGATCCGACAGATTTTTGAAAAGCTAGGATCCGGATACGGATCCGTCGGATTTTTGAAAAGCTAGGATCCGGATACGGATCTACCAAATTTTTGAAAAGATAGGATTCAGATACGGCAAGGATACATCATGTACACAAATATATAATAATATTTTTTAAATTAAAGAAAACATATTCAAAGTTTAGAATAAAATCCATTCATGAATCACAACATTAGAATTTAAATCATTAGATAATTTATAAATATGAACACCAAAATGATGCATCTTGCTTCATACAAAAAATATAATAGTCAATACAAAAATGAGTGTCTCATCAGTGATCACTCTACTAATATCACAATGTAGAGCAGGTTTAACTACAAATCGAGAAATGGGTCTACATCTTCATCATCTACATATTGCAACTCTACATCATGAATAGATGGCGGGGGGTCAAGAATGTTGGAAGTTGCAGCAAAAGTAGGAACTAGTGGTGTAACATCCTCAAGTAGGTTGAGGTGAGTCATGGCATTCAATGTCATGTTTAAGTCGGATATCTCAAGCTCCAAATCCCACATCCTGCTCGAACCTTTGTTATACTCTTGACTAGAATGTGATAGAAGGAGAAGGTTGGAATGAACATACAGAAAATCCTAAGCCTTCGCTGCTCCCAATATGTTTTGCTTCACGGAATGGATGAAGCCATATGTACTCCAATTCCTCTCTGTTGATGAGGAACTGGAAACCTGTGATAATAACCTTGTGTCTAGAGTTGAGAGATGAATGCTTCCCCCTCCATGGAAGCCCCACCGGGTAATAGGATCCATATGCCCCCAATCATCAATGGCTAGTGGATCTGAAAAGTTACCAGTGGATTGTACAAATGCTCCAAATTCTTCACGTACTTCCATTGCAATTCCCACATCCTTGTAGATTTTCCTCAAAGTCATCTTGTATCCCTATACCACTTCAGAATCCTTTTTTGGATCTGTCCTACCAGGTAAAGACAATATTTTGGAATGATAGTATTTAGGGTGCAGTGCATAGGCCAAAAGGTGTAGGGGTGTGGTCATTTTGTTCCACCTTTTGGTAACTATGTCCTTCACTTCATTGTACAATACTTCAAAGGGATCACTTTCATTGGCCCTAATAATTTCCCTCATCCTCTCCAACATATTATCTATGTTTTCATAGACTTCCCCCACAAGACATATCTGTGTCAAACATCCTAATCATTGTCAAGATTGGTTCTTTGAACTGTAGAAGATTGAAGGTATTGGACCTTGTCCCACCATGCATCATCAAGAATGATAAACTTGATTTTTTGTCCTATGTCAGAAGTGGAAGTCCTCCACAATTCCCAAAGAGGTTCGATGACCATCACTTGTAATACTTGTCTAACATCCACAAGCCTCTTTATGACTAGAGTGTGGGAGGAAAAATGGGTTTCAACAACCTACATAAGTCTTGAGAAGTCAAAACTCAAATCATAAATCATATAAATTAAAAATAAGAATTCATAATGCAAATAACACTGATTAAAAAAGGAGTACCTTCAGTAGCTCCAACTTTGCAAAACCCTGATATATGTCTTGGGACATTGAATGATTGATGATAAACATTTGGATTTCCTTTCATGTTACATATATTTCATTGATCCACTCAATCTCGCCAATCTTGGCAAGTATAAGGTTCAACGAATGTACGACGCATGGAGTCCAGAAGATGTGATCATATTGACCCTCCACAATTAAGCCTGCAACTCTACAAACCTGTGCATTGTCCGTGATGACTTGAACAACATTCTGTGGCCCTACATTTTATATTGCATCAATTAGAATTGTGGAGATGAATGTTGCATCTTTCTGCACTCCACTACAATCAATGGCCTTCAATGAATGTTGCATCTTTCTCCCATGGGGCCATATTGCAATAACATTAATCAAGGGGCAATTTCTTTGGTCTCTCCATCCATTAGAAATGTTGGACACCCCTATTTGTGCCATGTATTACGGATTGATTGCAATTGTCTATGCACAAATTGTCTTTCTGATGTTAATAAGGTGGTGCAGACCTTTTCATAACCAGGGCTCTTGTACCCTTTCAGTTCTTCATTGACCGCCTTAATCATTTGTTGCCAGTAACGAGAGTGCACCAAATTGAATGCTAGTGCATTTACATAGATGCAACAAGCTATATGCTCATCAACTACTTCTCTACCTTGGTTATTGAATGCTGCTTCAAGAGGTCCCAAAGTAGGCCTTTTATTAGTTGTGATAGCCGATATAGATGGCACCGAAGGCTTCGTTGTAGAGCCTTGCACAATGAGTTTTCCCTTAGCGAGTCTCCTATCAACAACATCCTGCAAAGATGCATAGAACTGAAGCTTTGCAAGACTCAAACCTGTCCCAGGTTTTCCATTTGGACCAATGCATATCCCCATACCTCTGTTAGTCTTCCTAGTGAGATGGCCCTTCACCCTAGTGTATGAGCCATTTTTGACGTTATTGCATTCACTACATTTCCATTTGTATGAACCACGCCCTAGACTTTTGCCAACAATTTCCACATACTACCATAATGGAGATCTTGGGTCTTTCTTGACATTTGACCCCTCACTTTGCTCATGTTGTAATGGTTCCATGTCTATCAGCAACATCCTGCAAAGATGCATAGAACTGAAGCTTTGCAGAACTCAAACCTGTCCCAGGTTCACCATTTGGACCAGTGCATATCCCCATCCTCTGTTAGTCTTCCTAGTGAGATGGTCCTTCACCCTAGTGTATGAGCCATTTTTGAAGTTATTGCATTCACTACATTTCCATTTGTATGAACCACGCCCTAGACTTTTGCCAACAATTTCCACATACTTCCATAATGGAGATCTTGGATCTTTCTTGACATTTGACCCCTCACTTTGCTCATGTTGTAATGGTTCCATGTCTATCACACTGCATTTATAACAAAAAATAAATTATAAGTTGTAATTTATAATACATCATAGTAGTGAAAAGTAAAACAGTAATATAGAGAAACATTCTAATTTAGATTCTTATGCATGGTATACATATTAACTTAATATGTGCATTGTATACTAATAATAAGTTATAATTTATAATATAGATTCTAATATTTAGATTTTATTAACTTAATATAGATTCTAATATCTAGCAACTACTTTCTACTATTAATTTTCAACAAAGAAACCTTTCAAACAAGCTTTTTAGCATTAACTTTCCACTACAAAAGAAAACTGCAACAACTATGAGTAGCTATTAGTAGTAAATTGCATAACCTGTATAGTAAGCTAATCTCTAGTAGCTTCTTCTTGTGCAAAAAATTGAAAATATTATAGTCATCCTTTAGAGAAGAGATATTAAATACTCAAAGGAATATCCAGATTTAACTTTAGATTTAACTGCATTGAAAGATCACATGACATGATCCTTCGGCTACACACTTGTTTCTACCCCAACTCTAAAATCAAAAATCTGCATACATCCATTGTAATTGCAGCTAACAACTTAGACCTCAATAAGAGCTAATCATGGACGCTTTACTCATCTAACTGCTATCCATTTTTGGAACCTTTTCAATGTAGGTCAACGATTTGAAGTTTAATTAGTAATTATCTTTGGGTTGGGTTTATTACAATATAGTGATAAACAAAACCAAAGCAACTTGGTGACATTAGATTGCCCCATAGTTATTAACATCAAATCCTGGACACTGCTCTTTCATCACATGGGTACATACAACAAACTACAAAGCTGCCATTATAATTTGAAACAAAAATAGAAAGATGTGAAGGTTCCCAGCATTTCAATAGATAGTAACAAGGACCCATCTAAAGGTTCATTAGCAAAGATAGTAAAATTAATAGACTATAGTCTTATATTAATAATAAAATTTAAATATACATGCAAGGTATAAAAATTGTGGATGTGATATATGATATATAAATAACATCAGTTATCAATACGATATAAATTTTATATTATTAAGTAAACTCTTAATGATAATACCACACCTAATGGTAGGAGCTACACATATATATTATTTAGTATTTAATATTTAATATTTATATCTATGAATATTAAATAATAAATAATGATAGTATTTGTTATTGCACAATTTTTACTTGCCCAAAATCCCAAGGCAAGTGGATATAGAATTGGTGTAACTGAGAATAACCTATCACTGTCACCTTAATAGGAAATCCCTTTTTATTTAGGAGTATGTCAAGACTACCCCAGGGGAGACGTCCCCAGTGACCTGGGGGTTTGAGAAGGCTAAGGAAAATAACACAAGGAAATCCTTCCCCTCTCACAGATCACTCAAATCAAAGGGTTCTTTATGTCTTATAGAGATGAAGCAAATAAATAATATTGTGTACCTGCCCGGAACAAGACAACAAGGCAAAAAAGAGCATTTTCCAAGTACCAAAATGATGTTAGTGTTTCATAAGACAATGAACTTTTAAGAAATGTACTAGCTGATATAAAATTTGCAGCAGTGTAACCGTTTATAACAACAATAAGAAATTTGTAACAGCCACAAGATTTATGCTCTAAAATGCTTGAATAAAGACTTGTAATGATAGCTTTAACTAGGCAACTTGATAATAAATGGTCACAAGCAGTTTTAGCAACATCTGGCTAGCATAATATGTCACCATTAGGGTTAATTTGTTGTTGTTAGATGTTTGTAGAAAATTTTTGAAACAACAACAAGTAGGTTAATGATTTAGGCTAATCTAAGGTTAGTAGAAGTTAGTGGGTGTTCAAGAGAAGAGGTTCTGAAAATTGTTTGATCAATCAACACTTGTAAATGGTGACTAGTGCCTTTATAGGGTAATGGAGTCAATGATGGCAGCAGCATTTCTTAGAGGAAAATAGCAATGATAATGTTTAGTCAAAGAGGATGGAGAGGGTGAGAGAGGTGTTGGTAGCCCAAGGCCTCAAAAATCCAATTCCTAGAGATAATTGCTAGAAAGTAACAAAAGTTGGGACCTAGCGATTTCTCTTATCCTTAGACAAATTGAAAATAAAATATGCAATGGGCAAGGAAGCAGGGTTACTAGAGTGCTACAATGGTAGGGCTCTAGTATATACTTCAAGATAGGTCCCTTTCAAGAAATTTTAGCAAGTGGAAGACTATAGAGAAAAATATAGTAACATATGTCTTTCTCGTAGGGTTTCAAGCAAACAATTTCATAATCTTAGACATGAAACAAGTAAATTAACCATAATCATTCATTCACAATAAAGAAATGAAGATTTCCCACTTCACCAAGAATAATCAAGCATAAACCCTAGTTGAAGATTCTCCACATGAAAATTTGCCAAAATACACTAAGAATTGCCTCCTCCAAAAAGTGCGCACCACAAGATTTCAGCCAATAACCCTTAAAGAGGGCTGAATTTCAGACCACCACTTGTGTGATGAGTGAATGATGAAATAAAATGAGAGTTTTATCTCTTATTTATACAATATCAATGAACTTTAATTACAATTAGGTCATGAAAAGGCCGATGTTGCCGCCTTATACAGACCTGGGAGACGTGGAAGAAATCTTCAATCCACTCGGTGTGTCCTTGGGGGCAAGTGAGAGTTAAGGTGCTATCACCTAATCCTCAACTCCTCCGTCTAGGCCAACTCCTAGCGAAGCCAAGGGGGGTAGTCCCTAACAAAAATACTAAGGCTTGATCTAAGCTAAGTACAAAATATAAATCTAGGAGTTTATTACTTTTCAACAATCAATCATAAATTGAAATACACATAAACCAATTATTCATCCATGATATAACATCAAGCATATACTTGCATAAAAGGATACTGAGAAAGAATTGTTAGATGCAAGTAATATTAAAATAGCTTCAAATAGATAACCAATAATGTAAAGTGAAGCCTGTGCCTTTGCTGAGTGTAAAATGTGAGACTAGTGCCTTAAAGGTAGTCGTGGGAAATGTAGTTTGTGTGTTTTATTAGGATAAATTGATGTTGAGTTAATGAAATTGTTTGGGCCTCCTTATGTATCATTCACCAATCTAAAACTTGCCGACTGGGTGTGTCGTAGATCTAACAAGGCGAGTTTCCAGGTGATTTGACACACACCACCCAGGGTAGAGGTCTTAGACAAATGATACCACTTAGAGATTGTCCTAATTAATCTATCAACCACTGACCAACCTAGCATGTATGAAACTTACTTCCAGTAGATCGAGACTAGCTCGCAACTAGAAGGGTCAGGAACCGCACTGAGAGCTGAGGGGAATTTGTTTATTTTAGACAAGAAGTAAATAACTAAAATCGAAATGTTATGTTAATTACTAATCCACACAGACCAGGCCTCTTTCGAGGAGCTGAGGGGATAGTTTATTTGCCAACTTGAAATTTGCAAAAAATAAGCTAATCTAGCAATTAAATTTATTACTTTCCAAAAATGAAATCTAATCTATGTGAATATTGCAGTTCTTTGTGATGAATTGAAAGATTACTTTTATCTTATCTTTAGTTATGAAAGTTGAATCTAAGCTAAAATTACGAAATTGAGACAAACACCAAAAACACCATTGCCCCAGGGGGGATGAAGAGTGAGAGCTTATAGCCCCACTGATTTTATTAAAGAAATTGCACAAATATTTATGGGAGTTACTTGCGACCATTCATTAGGGGGGTCACAAGTCTTTACAATGTTTTACAAATGTTTATTGTAGAAAGGGGGTGCCCCCGAGTGTCCCGGATACTCCAAATCTGCCCAAAACGGACATAATTTCACCTTATCTGTTTGCAAGCCTGCACAAAATTGCAAGAAAACAAAGAAAAAAGATTCCCCAAAACACTTTGGAAATGTCTTTGGTTATTAGTAGGAAAGCCCCAAAATTGACTAAGTAAACTAGCGTAAAATTAGCAAAATGAACTAAGAAGAGCAAGCTAAAGAGCTTGTCTCCTTAGGGTCTTTTTCTGTTGTTTTAAAACAACGATATAAAGGCACTCTAATTGCCAAATATGGAATTAAAAGATTTAGGAAAAGAACTATCCTTTAACTTCTAAATTTTTTGAAAGAAAAGCATGCTAAAGGAGACTTTTCCTATGCTAGATCTAAGTATTTAGATGAAACTTGAAAGTACAAACTTGGATCTAGTTTATCTTATGCATGCACACTTAGATATTGAAAAAATGAAATAAAGATAGATCTAAGCTACTTGCATTTCCAACAAAGTAACCAAAAATTTTAGATTTTCAGAAAATTTGAGATAAGGGAGAAAGAATGTTGAACAAAAGCCAACTTTGGGCTATGGAGTCTCTTTGATGCACTTGAAGAGGGAATCTTTCCGATTAGATGGAATTGAAGGTGTTAGAAGATCAACCTAGATTCTTCCACTCCTCTAAATTAGAGGTCCTGTAAACTTAACACAAATCTTACAAGAAACTGTTAAAAGTAGATGCATCTACTTCCTGCACATTCAATCTAGAAAACATGAATTCATGCAAGAATGACATGAAATCATAGATTAAATATGCTAAATAAGATCTAGTAATGCAAGCAATCTCACTAATATCTTATTAAAAGGTTACTAACAGATATAATTGCAAAAAAAAATGAAGTTTACCATAATCTCAACACATCCACAAAGAAGAATTGTATTGACTCATTGGTACAAGACACCAAGATTGACCTCCAAGGTATTCAAGTTTTATTCCAACAGTCCGAGAGCGTATTACAATAACATAACTTTACATAACCAAATCTGATTCTAAAGGGAGAGATAGCTCCAATATATAGCAAGAGGGTGAAGAATCCAAGTGAGGGAGGGCACACCATGTGGAGAGGGAGGGCGCACCAACTGTGAGGAGAGGGGAGCCAAGTGGTGAGGTACGGGCTGCCACCTCTCTCACAGCCCCAATCAATGCCAAGTGTGCCACAAATGGAGGAGTGTGGGTGCACCGCCTCTCAAGAGGTTGGCTGCCCTCATGGGAATGCGCCACCTCTCAAGAGGGGTGCACCTCTCTTTTGGCACATGCTCAAAATCAAATTAAATCATGCCCACTTTATCCCTTTGACCAATGAGAGTCATCTACTTTCTTCCACCTAGATTTTTGGAGTTCTATTTGTCTCCAACATGTCTCCACATGTTTCCTTGATTTTTTCTTTTGCTGATTTTATTTTATTTTATTTTGACTTTTTTGGGTTTTATGAGCAAAAATGATTTTTAAGTGATTAAAATCACTATTTTTTCTCAACCAAGTGGTAGTTAGGTAATATGGGTACTCTAGGTCCAAAAATGAGCACCCCCAAGGCAAATGAAGTCCCCTAGTACCACTTTTTTAATACATCTTTATTTTTTATTTAAAAATTGTCGAATTTTGACAATTTTTTAATTAACTGAAAAATTAAAAAAAACCTAAGGGGGACTTAGCACATTTCCATAAGACTCTAGAAGTATGTTTAGCATGGTATTATATATTATACACTAGTCTTATATCCATTCTAAGGCCTGACCATGGGCATATACTCCGTCTCTGGAGGGATTGAGTGAAAAAACTCATAAATTATAAATTGCCTGAACGACAAAATACAATAAATAAGTGAAAAAACACTCTAGAGTACAACCCATGCTTAGGACTAGGTGGCTAAGACCTTGTACAAGTTCTTCATGCAACATCTCTTATTACAATTTTTTATGGAAATGTGAAAAAGGTTCGTCTTAATGACCGACTGAACTTCTGAACTCTGAATTTTGAACATGACAATGTTCAATCTTTGGCGACTCACTGGAAATCCATCCTAGTCCAACTTGGTGGATAACATTGGCTCCATATGGGGACATGTGCTTGATATTTAAGTAAACAGAGAGCATGCGAGAATCCAAAATCTGTCCCTACATCACAAACATCTCACCAAAAACAACATCAGCGACACACGTATATGAACACCAAGTGTAAATTGAAATTGCACAATTATTATACATGTAAATAAAAAATATAATACAAAAATGAAAATGAACTATTATACATAAAGTTTGAAAGGAGAAGGTGAGCACAAATGAAATTTAAAATGTGGAGGAAAGGGTTAGAGATACGTTACAAAGGATGCCCCATAGCATCACTAAAGAAAGCCTAAAAAAAAAAAAAAATCTGCTCACTGGTAGTTTTGACCTTCTCATTATCCAACTGGTTGAAGTAGAAAACATATGTAATAGCCATGTCATGGATGAAATAATACCTCAGATGTCTGAACAATCCCTATCTGGGATGACTCGTTGAAGATCCTTTTCCAAGTTTTATCAACTTGGCTCTTTTCTTGGGATCAAACCACCCAAGAAACATGTTCATTCCTTTATTAAGCCAAACATTGAAGTCTGACAAGCCTTCTAAAGTTTTGATGAATCTCTACATTGGACTGTCATGGTGGAAGCCCAACCACTGCTCATAATGATCTGACACTGAAAAACTAGAGTTGTCTTCCACTTTCCCATTATCTATTATTTACTCTTCTGACAGATGAGAAATTGGAATTGGGACTGTCAAGACCTCTGCTTCACTGCTCGTTCTAGGTTCATCATAACTATCGAAGATCTTCTCTGAGGAGATGGATTCCTCGGGAGGAGGGTGGGGGTTTGAATTATTTGGATATTCAATCATTTCCAACTCAAAATCCTTTGTTTCCTCGTGACTAGTTAATGACTCGTCTATAGGCTCTTCCGGAATGTCCAAGTGAAATTCCTTTTCTTGTTCACTGTGAAGCTCTGGATCTATATGGTCTGAATACTTGATGCAAGCTTCTGCCTCTGCAAGGCGAGCTTTCATGGCCTTCAATCGCTTCGCATAGACAAATTATATGGCCTGAATGACTTCTTTAAACTTTTGATTAGGATCAAGTGAAGCATCATTCTTAATATCTGAATTGACTGTATTTATAATTGGAGAGTCCTTCTCCTTCCATTTTTCCATAAAAGCATCAATCAACTCATTGTAAGTTCTAACTTGTTTATCTTTAAGTTCTGTAAACCAATCAAGATCATCATCATCAAAAGATAAGATAAACAATTTCATTCCCACATCTTCATATAAGGCATTACAACACCATTTATTAAAGCAAAGGGAAACCTTCTTAACATTACATCTAGCATCAATAATATTATTACTCTGAAAACAAGGCAATTTTTTAATTTCTTTTTCTGGATTCACATGTGGATAATTGTTGATTGTAGAAAAATCATCAGGTTTATAAAGATCATCCATTTCTAAGCTAGATTTATTAATCAGAAAGAAAAGAGAAAATATTCTATTAGAAATGGACTGGGACCTAAAAATTAATAAGGATACTGTTGAGAAGAAATCTTGGCTAGCCTCCTCCAAAAACACCTTCGGGTTCAAGGATGAAGCTAAGCAAACCGTGAGTTCCTCTTTGCAAAAAACTTTGTCAAATTATTTTTGAAGTGGAGTCGCCAGATGATCAAGTTTATTCTAAGTAAACGAGAAGCATTAAACAAAGCAAAAAAGGCAAAAAGGAAAACAAAATTTGTATTCCGGGAATAGAAAGATTTATCCCCGGCAACGGCGCCAAAATGTTGTCGCCTTATACAGACCTAGGAGATGTGGAAGAAATATTCAATCCACTCGGTGTGTCCTTGGAGCAAGTGAGAGTTAAGGTGCTGTCACCTAATCCTCAACTCCTCCGTCTAGGCCAACTCCTAGTGAAGCCAGGGGGGGTAGTCCCTAACAAAAATACTAAGGCTTGATCTAAGCTAAGTACAAAATGTAAATCTAGGAGTTTATTACTTTTCAACAATCAATCATAAATTGAAATACACATAAACCAATTATTCATCCACGATATAACATCAAGCATATACTTGCATAAAAGGATACTAAGATAGAATTGTTAGATGCAAGAAATATTAAAATAGCTTCAAATAGATAACCAATAATGTAAAGTGAAGCATGTGGCTTTGTTGAGTGTAAAATGTGAGACCAGTGCCTTAAAGGGAGTCATGGGCAATGTAGTTCATGTGTTTTATTAGGATAAATTAATGTCAAGTTAATGAAATTGTTTGGGCCTCTTTATGTATCATTCACCAATCTAAAACTTACCGACCGGGTGTGCCGCAGATCCAAGAAGGCAAGTTGCCAGGTGATTTGACACACGCCACCCAGGGTAGAGGTCTTAGACAAATGATACCACTTATAGATTGTCCTAATTAATCTATCAACCACTGACTAGCACAACGTGTATGAAACTTACTTCCAGAAGATCAAGAATAGCTCGCAACTGGAAGGGTTAGGAACTGCACTGAGAGCTGAGGGGAATTTGTTTATTTTAAACAAGAAGTAAATAACTGAAATTGAAATGTTATGCTAATTACTAATCCACACTGACCAGGCCTCTTTCGAGGAGTTGAGGGGATAGTTTATTTTCCAACTTGAAATTTGCAAAAAATGAAGCTAATCTAGCAATTAAATTTGTTACTTTCCAAAAATGAAATCTAATCTATGTGAAGATTGCAGTGTTTTGTGATGAATTGAAATATTAATTTTATCTTATCTTTAGTTATGAAAGTTGAATCTAAGCTAAAATTGAGAAATTGAGACAAACACCAAAAACATCGTTCCCCCAGGGGGGATGAAGAGTGAGAGCTTGTAGTCCCACTGATTTTATTAAAGAACTTGCACAAATATTTATGGGAGTGACTTGCGACCATTCATTAGGGGGGGCACAAGTCTTTACAATGTTTTACAAATGTTTATTGTAGAAAGGGGGTGCCCCTGGGTGTCCCGGATGCTCCAAATCTGCCCAAAACGGACATAATTTCTTTGTATCTGTTTGCAAAACTACACAAAAATGAACGGAAACAAAGACAAAAGATACCCAAAAACACTTTGGAAGTGTCTTTGGTTATTAGTAGGAAAGCCCCAAAATTGACTAAGTAAACTAGCGTAAAATTAGCAAAATAAACTAAGAAGAGCAAGCTAAAGAGATTGTCTCCTTAGGGTCTTTTTCTGTTGTTTTAAAACAACGATATAAAGACACTCTAATTGCCAAATATGGAATTAAAAGATTTAGGAAAATAACTATCCTTTAACTTCTAAAATTTTTGAAAGAAAATCATGCTAAAGGAGACTTTTCCTATACTAGATTTAAGTATTTAGATGAAACTTGAAAGTACAAACTTGGATCTAGTTTATCTTATGCATGTACACTTAGATATTGAGAAATTGAAATAAAGATAGATCTAAGCTACTTGCATTTCCAACAAAGTAACCAAAATTTTTAGATTTTCAGAAAAATTGAGATAAGGGAGAAAGAATGCTAAACGAAAGCCAACTTTGGGCTATGGAGTCTCTATGATGCACTTGAAGAGGGAATCCTTCCGATTAGATGGAATTGAAAGTGTTAGAAGCTCATCCTAGAGTCTTTCACTCCTCCAAATTAGAGGTCCTATAAACTTAACACAAATCTTACAAGAAATTGTTAAAAGTAGATGCATCTACTTCCTACACATTCAATCTAGAAAACACAAATTCATGAAAGAATGACATGAAATCATAGATTAAATATGCTAAATAATATCTAGTAATGCAAGCAAGCTCACTAATATCTTATTAAAAGGTTACTAACAGATATAATTGCAAAAAAAAGGAAGTTTACCATAATCTCAACATATTCACAAAGAAAAATTGTATTGACACATTGGTACATGACACCAAGATTGACCTCCAAAGTATTCAAGTTTTATTCCAACAGTCCGAGAGCGTATTACAATAACATAACTTTACATAACCAGATCTGATTCTAAAGGGAGAGATAGCTCCAATATATAGCAAGAGGGTGAAGAATCCAAGTGAAGGAGGGCACACCATGTGGAGAGGGAGGGCGCACCAAGTGTGAGGAGATGGGAGCCAAGTGGTGAGGTATGGGCTGCCACCTCTCCCACAACCCCAATCAATGCCAAGTGTGCCACAAATGGAGGAGTGTGGGTGCGCCACCTCTCAAGAGGTTGGTTTCCCTCATGGGAATGTGCCGCCTCTCAAGAGGGGCGCACCTCTCTTTTGGCACATGCTCAAAATCAAATTAAATCATGCCCACTTTATCTCTTTGACCAATGAGAGTCATCTACTTGCTGCCACCTAGATTTTTGGAGTTCTATTTGTCTCCAACATGTCCCCACATGTTTCCTTGATTTTTTCTTTTGTTGATTTTTTTTTTATTTTGATTTTTTTGGGTTTTATGAGCAAAAATGATTTTTAAGTGATTAAAATCACTATTTTTGCTCAACCAAGTGGTACTTAGGTAATATGGGCACTCTAGGTCCACAAATGATCACCGCCAAGGCAAATGAAGTCCCCTAGTACCACTTTTTTAATACATCTTTATTTTTTAATTAAAAATTGTTGAATTCTGACAATTTTTTAATTAACTGAAAAATTAAAAAAAACTAAGGGGGACATAGCACATTTCCATAAGACTCTAGGAGTATGTTTAGCATGGTAATATACATTAGACACTAGTCTTAGATCCATGCTAAGGCCTGACCATGGGCATATACTCTGGCTCTGGAGGGATTGAGTGAAAAAATTCATAAATTATAAATTGCCTGAACGACAAAATATAATAAATAAGTGAAAAAACACTCGAGAGTACAACCCATGCTTAGGACTAGCTGGCTAAGACCTTTTACAAGTTCTTTATGCAACATCTCTTATTACAATTTTTTATGGAAACGTGAAAAAGGTTCGTCTTAATGACCGACTGAACTTCTGAACTCTGAATTTTGAACATGACAATATTCAGTCTTTGGCGGCTCGCTGGAAATCCATCCTAGTGCAACTTGGTGGATAAAATTGGCTCCATATGGGGATGTGTGCTTGATCTTTAAGAAAACGGAGAGCATGAGAGAATCCAGAATCTGTCCCTACATCACAAACATCTCGCCAAAAAAAACATCAGTGACACACGTATATGAAGACCAAGTGTAAATTGAAATTGCACAATTATTATACATGTAAATACAAAATATAATACAAAAATGAAAATGAACTATTATACATAAAGTTTGAAAGGAGAAGGTGAGTGTACATGAAATTTAAAATGAGGAGGAAAGGGTTAGAGATACATTACAAAGGATGCCCCATAGCATCACTAAAGAAAGCCTAATATATATATATATATAT
>ML783293.1:625963-636755 GCA_009831015.1 Picea engelmannii
ATATATATATATATATATATATATATATATATATATATATATATATATATATATATATATATATATTTAAAGAAATAAATACAAAACACTAAAGTTTAAACTTTATATATTTAAATAAATACAAAATGTACAAGATATTTATATATTGAAATAAATACTAAGTAATAAGTTAATAACAATATAGAAGTTTATAACCTATATACGTTGTAAAAATTTTGCAAATGTTAAATTTATACTATATAGATAATAAAAATACAAATATAAAAATTAAAACCTGTAAATAATAAATGCTTTGTAATGAAATGAGGGCACACGTAACATTTCATACCTGCGAGTTCCTATGCTTCCAAGCTGGTGGACCCATCGATGTTGGTGGACCTGTTCCTATGCTTCCAAGTTGATTGCCCTGACTCTAGATTGAATGCAGACAACGAGATGACGACTGATGACAACGAGTTGACAACCGACCACTTCTAGTTTTCAAAGCCCATGCTTTGACTGCTACAGACAACTACACTTTCCAATTGCCTTTGAAGTGGGGTCGGGCACCCTTATAATCTAACTCCCAATGTTAAAACCCTAAAAAAGAGACGAAAAACCTAAAATCGATGAAACTATCTTTGGGATCTGCATGCATGGGGTCGGCTCGGTTGGAATCTGTTTCCAAATACAAGATCCGTTTCTGCCCTTGTATGTTTGTCTCCCTCGACAATGGAAACATGGTGCTAGTGGATCCCGTGCGGATCCGGATTTGAAACGTGGATCTGCGGATCCAACGTCCATACCCCGTGGATCCGATAACTTAGCTTTTATATTTTTAGCCAACAATAATCCCTTTGGGCCTTCAACCTCTTCTTCCCATGAAATGAGGTACATGCCCTTCTTGGGTCACTAAAGTAAAAGGGCCTATAAGAAGACAATATGATGGGAGTGTAATGAGCGAAAAGTAGTAAGTATGGTTGGGAGTGGTACGATAACCCCTCAAGGGACCTCCAGTTGCAAACCTTCCCCAAAGGTTGGCCACTTACTAGGAAATCTATGACACTCACCAAGGTCAACCAGGGTCAAAAGCATAATGTCCAAGTAGATGTTCTATAATCAAAAGTAGCTCAAATACAACATGTTTAAATTCCTTAAATATTAGGGTGATTACCTGCCACAATACCTGACTTGTACCGCATGGAGCAAGACCCCTCTTCCTTTCAGAAGCTAGTTAGTGTGGTGGATGTGTTGACAATGGATCAGAATGTGGAGATAGAGTGAGCTTCTGTATGTGCAAGTTGATACTACTAGTCATGTGGTCTCTTGGCACTCCATGTCTACAACCTGAGGGCCTCGAGACATGATCTCCTTAGTTATCCCACAAAATGGGGATAACAAGGACAACAACTGGAGTAGCTCCAGGGAAAATTACCACTTCATGCCTTGGGATTTTGGTAAGGTGGTATTTCAAGCGGTTGATTCTACCAGACATTTCCATTACAAATAGCTTGCAACTCAACTTTGTTCTATTATGACCCTCATATAGTTCACCATACTCCCACATTGGGTCCAACGACTTTGCTATTTTGTAGAGCATCGATTAAATATTTAAAATTTAAACCTATGACACAAAACAAATGGAGAAATTCAGAATCCATATCCACAAAAAACTTAAAGAATGTTGCAATTAAATTATCATAATTACATAAGTGTTAAGTCTCCCATTACAAACCCTATACTAAATCTTGAAAAACAAAGAAAGTAAAGGCATAAATTTTTCTACATACCAAGGAATATGGATATGGTAGATTGGAGTAAATCCCCACTCCACAAATGCTTAGTTGATGGCAATGAAACCTACAGATTTCCCCTTGTTTGCTTGATGGAAAATGGTCATAGTATCCTTAGAGCTCAATCCTCCATGGTAACTTTTGCAAAATGAGGTTAAAAAACCCAAAATCATGTCTTAAAGTGGGCCGAATATCAGCAGGGTGATAATTTGTATCGTCTCGCGATAATTACAAATTATCGCTATAATTACAAATTATCACAATAATTATGGGATTGGAATTTATCACGATAAATATTGACGATATTATCGTCGAGTTGGGTTTTGGTGATAATATTAGGATAATACTGATATTATTGTGTTAAGTGTAACACTGGTTTCACCAAATCATTGAGGAAATGTGTAATGTTCCCAACCAAATCTGATGTAAAAATCATATCTATGTGGTTGAGGAATTTCGTCAAACATTTGGTAGACAAGCTCTCAACTCCCTTGAAATCACTTCAATACTTGCTGCCCCAATTAACTCAAGTTTAAGGGATGGAGTTTATGTCAAATACATCACATGAAACACCTAAAACCCTTCCCAATGAGTGGATGTTCTAAATTTGTGTTTGCTATTATGTTTATTTGTAGTGGGTTGGTTGAAGTGTTTTGTCAAACACTTTGTGTGCAATGGCTGTAGCATTCATTTAAGTGTATTTTATGATGTATTTTGGCCCATATTTCTTCATGTAATATATAAGGAAAACACATGCAATGATAACCAAATAAATCAGAAACTAATATCTATTAAACACCATAAGATAGTACCTCAAATTCTTGCTTTATTTAATATGCACTTGGTTGTCCAACATACAGTAATTTCCAGATCTGAAATGTATTTGCTAGAACTGATATATGTTTGGAAAATACATACAAAATGCATCCAAAGAAAGGCAAAGAGTCTCCCAATAAAACCCCTCTATCAAACTGCTCCAAAGTTATGTAATTTCTTCAGCAAAGGATGGCCCCAATGACAAAATATGTGCTATGCTTGGTCTAAATTCACCCTGGTTGAAGATGAGGCTCTATCCACCAATGAAATGGCCAATCCCCTCATAAATAATTCACCCAAGATTTATACAACTTGATCCCAACAAGTAGAAATTAATACAACCCCAAAATATGAAGATTTCCACTACCAGATGCGCCACTCCAAGCAATATTTCGCCCTGGGTACAAAATAATGAATCTCCTCACAGATCCTCTCCAAAATCTCCAAGATATAATAGATCAAGAGGTGGAATAGACATGAAAGTGAATATTTGAGTTATATGTCTCTTCTGGAGGCTAAATCGAACTCCTACAAGATCTCTGGTGGGCCCCTCCTGAAGAAAACCCTTCTCATAATTCGCCCTGCTTCATAAATCAATGGATAAAATATATCTGAACTGAATAGAATGGTGAGGGTGTAATCTTTCACCACCTTGGCCAAGATTGGATCAAGAATAGGAGTATCTTTCACTGCCTTGCTGTTCTCTAGGGTTTATTTAGTCAAAATCCTCAAGTATATTGAGCTCTCTAGCCAAGAGGCCAGACATAAAAAATCAATCAACATGAAAGAGAGAATATGAGCCCCTATCTCTCTTTTATACCCCCTTTCACCTTTTTCCATTCAAGTGACTTTTAATTCAAATTAATATTTCTTCATAAAATCACTTTATTAATTTAATGACCCTTTTTACTCCAGAAGGTGATTAATTCGCCCTTATAACTTCTCTTGCCACTGAAAGTCACTTTTTATCATCTTATCCTATAGATATTTTTGTCCCGGTTCCAACGAGGAAGGTGTTCCTCCAAGAAACAAACTCCAAATAACACCTTCAGTGTAATTAATTAAAATATGTTCAATAATAACCCAAAATTACGGAAATCATCGGAATGCAACAAAACCAAGGATAAGCTCTAAGGAATGGATCTTGATGATGAAATATGATGAATAATGTAAGTCAAGCCCCATAAAACTTCTCAAAACAGCCTAAGCTCACTATCACCCCCAATTGGCTACTTTGGCAGGCATCCCAAACCGTTACATAAGGGAATCCAAAAATGGGGACATTACAATCCTCCCTGCCCGAATATTGCTTTTCCTTAAGAAATAGTTGAATCAAACTTTGTATGATCCCAGGGTCCCATATCCACCTGGGAGACATGAAGTACTCTCCCCTCAAAGCATGGTCCCTCAAAGTGCTCACCACGCATTCCCCCAAAATGATCGTGATGAGTAGAACTATCATGTGTAGTAGATCCTCAATCAACTCCTCATGCAACTACTCTACTCTGGTCTCAACTCCATCAACCACTGGATTACCAATCACTCTAATCCATGGATCTGAAATCAAGATGTAAACTACAATTCCCTATAAAGTATAGTCCTATAATACATCAACACAAAGAGACTCATGAAGACCCCCAACCAATGGAGCAAGTAAATACAGTATCCATCCCTCAAGGAGTCTCTCACCTAAACCAGTCTCCAAATTATGACCTCCAGTAGTATCCAAATCCCCTGCTAACCAAGAACATGATCTACCCATGTACTTGATTCCCAACCAAGAAGACCCAACCTGGCACATAGTGTACTCATCTCCATTTTCTCTCAAATTCCCCCAACAATGGAAGGAATCAAACATGAGCATCCCTAAAACTCCCATGTGCTCTAGAAGTGCACCAAACCCTGCATCAAATAACTCTGATTCTTCCATACCAAATATCTTGGTGCCTGCTGAACTGTAAACCTCTGGCCAAAATGTACTGATAGATATGTTGTCTTGTCACTAAACTCGGCCTCCTTGTCAACCCACATTGCTTCCTACAGTGTCTCATACTCCAGCCATATCCCTATGATGTCAACCCTACTATATAGCTCTAGTACACTAGGGTCGAGAGATGCTAGCATACTCTCCTAACTCCACCCTGAAACGAAGGTGGCTAAGGAATCATGCCTTGACTCATGATGCTTACATACCAAGAATGCCCCCATATGGCTCATGACCTATGTTGTGGGGGAGCACCTCCCCACTCTCGATCTTGCTCTAGAATCATGCTCCCTAGGGAAAAATTGCACTCCCTGGTATTGTAGGGAGCGCTCAGGGAGCGTCCAGGGAGGAGGGAGTGTTTTCTCCTTGGACACTCCCTAAAAACTCTCCCTAGGGTCCGCGTGCATGAGGAAGCCTTAGGGAGCTTTTTTTTCATTTTTTAAGAGAAATGAGAGAAGGAAAAGGTAGCCTAGGGTTGGATAAGTAGTTTAAACATCCATTCACTACTTTTTATCTCATTCTATTTCTCATTTCATTCACTTCACTCATCTTTGCTAAGAGGGTTTTGACTTTGAGAGTGTTCTTGCAACTTGCTAGTTCTTGAGGAGATTGAAGGATATTGAAGGGAGATTGAAGAGCTTGGAAGGAATATTGAAGGCTCCCTTAGGGAGATTGGAGAGTTTGGAAGAGAGATTGGAGAGTTTTTAAGGGAGATTGTCATTGAACTTTGAAGGCTTCCATTTGTGAGATCTTGGAGGGAGATTGAAGGCTACCATAGTCATATTCAACCACCATAGGAGAGCTAAAGAGATAGGCTCAACCCATTTTTCTTTCTTGTTTTGTTTTAAAAAAAATGCATGTGTTGTAAACTAGTATATTATGGCATATGCTATGTTGAATACTTGATTGTTTTCTTTTCCTACTCTTTCTGATTTCTCCTCCATCATTCTATTGCAGGTAGCAAGTTATTATCAAGGTTCAAGATTTATGATGTTGATGTCAATGTGGTATGCCATTTTGGTTCCATTTTTTGTTATAATGATGATGGTGGGAAGTTCACGTCGAAATACCCATGATAGTGAGGATGAAATAGAAGTGGAAAACACATAGCAAGGAGAAGAAGAATGAATGGAATGTAAATGTGTTGAACCTGCACAAAATAGATCTAGCTGGGAATTGACATACACAGTTGCAAAGAAAATAGAAGAAAAGAGAAGCAAGAGAGAAAGAATGGAAGAATTCTCATTAACCAAATGAATAATTGATAATTTACACATGATATACTCTGTATAACTCAACCAATGCGCATTGGAGGAGAATCCAATGCACCATAGTGGTGGTCTAGAGTGATCTGGACACACACCAGCAGATACATGAGTAAACTGCCACCTAGTCTAGTCTCTCAAGAAGTTACAAGAGTGAACTACCACCTTGCTGAGTTAACTAGACTATCGGTCTTTAGTTAACTGACTGAAACAAAGTGAAGTGAGGAGGAGATCATGGAATCATCGGTAATGTGCTAGTCTGGTGATAATCCCAAGGACAATGTGCATTATCTGGTGATGATCCCAATGTTGCATGGTGATAATCCCAATATAGCATCTAAACTCCACTCAACTGATCAAACTGAAGTGGAAACTGAAGAGAATATTCTCCCTAGAGGAATATTATTTCTAAAATATAGGAGACTGAATAATGAATAAAAAACATAGGAAAAACCTTAGGAAAAAGAAATCCTAGGTGTGTGTGAAGTAACTCCAACACCCCCCCTAAACATCACTATGGTGAAAATAAATAATGGGTCCTGAAAACGAGGCCATGTTAGGTACCCAAATACAAAAGATACACTGAAATAAAGCGAGGAAAGAGGGAAAATCTCATGGGAAACCCACCCCCCCCCTCTCAAGGTACAATGTATGTAAAAAGAAGAATTGACAGTTGCTAGGCAACTGTGTCCTTCACTCCAGGACGACTGTGGAGAGAATGGAGCTTTTGCTCATTGAAGGTCTTGGTGAAGATGTCTGCAGTTTGTTTTGCTAAAGGAAAAAACTGCAGGTCAATGATCCCCTCGTGTACTAAGTCCCGGATATAATGCATGTGGATCTCAATGTGCTTTGTTTGCTGCCTCTGAACTAGATCTATGCAGAACTTCAGAGTGCCTTGGTTGTCACACTGGATGATGATCGACCGATGAAACTAAATGCCCAACTCAGTGAGAAAATGTTGTAGCCACATTGCCTGAATGGTTATGTTAACTACCCCATTGTACTATGACTCGGTTGAAGATAGAGCGATCGGTGTTATCGCCATCCCAGTCAAAATTAGTGAACCCGATGAGATCCAATGTAGAGTCTGCTGCATAATGAATCCCAAAGGTGATGGCGCCTTGTACGTATCAAAGGATACGATTTACAGCCTTCCAATGTACCTCATGTGGATCCTGCATGAACCTAGAAACTACGCCAACTGCATAGGAGAGGTCTGGTTTGGAGTGTGTGAGATACAACAAGCTCCCCACTAGCTGTCTGTACAATGTGTTGTCAACTAGTGGAGTGTCCCCACCGTCTTCAAGTTTGACCCTTGATAGGAAAGGAGTCAGAGCAGACTTGCAGTCTGTCATGTGAAATCTCTCAAGGAGATCTCGTGCATACTTGGCTTGAGACAATTTGATGCCTGATGCATCTTGATTGATCTCGAGTCCAAGGAAGAAATGTAGCAGACCCATGTCCACCATCAAGAACCTGTCATGCAAAATCCTCTTGACTACAACAATCGCTGAAGTTGAGCAACCGGTGATCAACAAATCATCAACATACAGAACTAAGAGTAGAAGTGAGTCAGCTGTCCTAAGCATGTAAACATTCGGGTCTGACTTACAACATACAAAGTTATGTGACAGCAGGTAGGAGTCCATGTTGGCATACCATGCCCTCGGAGCCTGCTTGAGGCCATAAAGAGACTTCTTCAGTCGATAGACCAAAGATGAATCCTGCATAAATCCCTGGGGCTGGTCCATATAGATCTCCTCAGAGAGATCACCATGAAGAAATGCATTCTTCACGTCCATCTGATAGACTTCCCATCCCTTGGTTGCCACAATGGCAAGTGCCAAACATATGGAATCCATCTTTGCTACTGGAATGAATGTCTCATCATAGTCAATGTCATGCACCTGTTGAAATCCTTTGGCAACTAGCCTATCTTTGTATCTGCTAATATGTCGATATGATATGCTCTTGGTCCTGTAGACCCATCTGCACCTGACAAGTTTCCTTCTAGAAGGAAGGGGAACCAGATCCCTATTTCGGTTCTCGAGGAGGGAGTTGTACTCCTCCTACATGGCGGATTCCCAAAAGGTATTTCCAGCAGCCTCGCCATAAGATAGTGGATCTGAACACTGAACCAAGAAAATATTCCTAGGTGGCAATGGTTTAGTGGCAGTGAATTCAAGAGGAGGCTCCTCGAAATCAGATCGAGTCCTCCTAGTATCAACTGGATCCCCAACAGGATCCCCTGCATCCTAAAGAGTAGTCTGAGCCCTCTTGGGCCTCGACTTTATCTCTACATCTGCATCTGCATCTGACTGTACTGACTCTGTATCTGGATCATCTGAATCCTATGAATCAGAACTCTCATCTAAATAAGAGTCGGCATGTGCATGCTCATTATCTCTGATAGGTGGAAGAAGAAAGGTGTCTTCATGCGGATGTTGAGGTACATGTGACATACTTTCCTCAAATTGGACACTTCGCTCAATGATGAGTCGATCTGAGGAGAGATCAATAAGTCATTATCCCTTCACACCGCCGTGGTATCCAACAAAGATACACTTTGTGCTCTGTGGATCAAGTGCCTTCCTCTTTTCAGAAGGAATCCGGGCCCATGCACGAGAACCGAAAATATGAAAGTGGGTCACTTCCGGTTTGAGGCTGCTCCAAGCCTCATAGGGGGTATTATCCCTGACAGATCTATGGGGAGATCTATTTTGGATGTAGGTTGCACAATTAAGTTCTTCGGCTCATAATCTTTGTGGAAGTGACTTTGCATGTAGCATGCAAGATGCCATCTTTTTTATAGATCTATTTTTCCGCTCAAGAACTTCGTTTTGCTGCAAAGTATAGAGAACTGTGTGTTGCAACTGAATCCCTGCCTCATGAAAAAGATTCTGGATCTCATGGTTGACATACTCTCCCCCGTTATCAGTTTAGAAGATTTTGATTTTCTTTCCTAACTATGTCTCAACCAGGGCTTTGAAATATTTGAGGTGTTGAAAGACCTCTGATTTTTGCCTGAGATAGAAAATCCATGTGAAGCATGAAATCATCAATGCAAATGGGCACGTACCTTTCTTTGTTGATTGATGGATGTGGAAAAGGGTGCATGAGGTCACTATGGATCAGATCTAAAGGAGAGGAAGCTCTCTGAGTCTTTCCTTTGTCGAATTTATCATGAGGGTGTTTTCCATGAACACATCCCTCACAGATTCCTTTGGAGAAATGGATGTTTGGTAGACCATCAACCAATCCTTGCTTGCTAAGTCATTGTATATATCTAAAATTTAAATGCCCAAACCTTTCCTGCCATATCCTACTACTTTCATCAACATGGGTAAGCAATAAAGCAAAATCTGGTTCAATAAATTCAGAAAATGTGTAAAGCCTATATTGATGATTTACCTCACCGGTAGCAACCCTGGAATTGGTTTGCATGTCATAGATATCCATTACATCAGGTGTGAATATGGCTTTCTTTCCGGTGCTGGAATTTTTCATCTAATACATGGAGAGAAGATTGACGAAAATTTTGGGAATGTGCAACACGTTCTCGAAGCTTCCGTTTGTGAGTTCAATCCTTCCTTTGTCATTGACCTCGACTGGAGAGTTGCCCCCCATAAAAATAGGAGGACCTTTGCATGCATCCAATGAAGAATAGACTGCTTTTGTGGCAGAAATGTGATGTGGTGCTCCTGAATCTACAATCCAAGCATTGAGAGAGGAGTTGATGGCAATCAAGGCATGGCTAGAATTTCCTTTCTTGGGATTTTGATCTTATGGCTTCTTCTTGGCACCCTCAAGGATGCGATCTCCAAGGTTATTGTGATGAAGTATTTGAGTCATTAGATCTATTTGTTTCTGCATGCATCCAGATTCTGGATGGAATCCTTTATGGCAGTATGTGCATTTATCCCCTTTTCTTCCCTTTCCACCTTTGTATTCGTAGACATTGGTGAAAGGTTTTGAGTACCCTTCTTTCTTCGGATTTGCATGTGCTTTCCTTTTGTATTTATATTTAGATTTATGATATTGATGACTGCTGCCATCTTGCACAGTAAGTGCATTTTCCTTTGGGCCTTTGATTTTGCCCATGTTGATGAGCTTGGTCTGCTCTTATGTCAGGGATTCGATAAATTCCTCAAGAGAATTCATTTTCCAGGTGGATCTAGAGGTGAATTTGACTGAATGGAATGCGGATATGAACATTGAGAATTCAAGAAAAAGTTTGGAGAGAATGGTGAGAACCATTTGTTTCCCCTCCTTAGATTTATCAACCCCGCAAGCCTTGAGTTGCGACAGTAAATCCTTAAATTTTATAAATAAATCTTGGAGATTGTCAAAGCTTTTTGGATCCAATGTGAGAAATTACACCTCGAGCATGTGTCCCCTCATCTCATCTTGTTTTAAAAATATCCCTTCCATGGTGGTCCAGGCTTCATTGGGGGTTTTAGAGGAAGATATGTGAAAAAGGAGATCGAGAGAAAAGAGATTGTAAATTGTTTTGAATGCTTCATCCATTCGATTTAGATACTTGGATTTTTCTATGGCTGATGTTGGTTCTGTTTCCATGTTCATGGTTAACCTATACAATCCTCTACTTTGAATATGTTGGACAACTAAGAGGGGGGGGTGAATCAGTTGTTACTGTGCTTAAACAATTATGCTTCTTTTAAACTCTTTGCAGAAACACTGAGGGACAATCACAATAGTGCAGGGAAGTAAACAATAGCATATTCAGCATCAGTCACACACATGTGATACATAGAGACAGATATTTCTTGAGGAAACCCATAAAGGGTAAAAACCTCTTTTTCTTTATATGATAAGCAATAGTTACATTCTTTACATTATCATACATATGAGCACCAACTCATAATGAGGCTACAACCTCTGTTTTGCAGGATGCTCCTTGCTGAGAACACCAACTCTCTGTTTTCTCTAGCACC